>JAWWEM010050781.1:0-44426 GCA_035582935.1 Ormyrus thymus
TTTTTTTTTGTTTCAGGTAAGTCCTTACTCCTTCCTCGTTACAATTACTTCTCCGGTCAGTAAGTAAAACATAGTAAAGCAACGTTTGAAATCTTACTTGTACAAAGTACAAATACGTTACTGTACCGACAATCAGGCTCATCGTCTCGAGCAGAGCGTATCTCCATTTGTCTCGTGTCGTTATCCGAAGCAGGGGCGTGACGTCCGGGCACACCTGCAGCTTTTCTCCTACGGAAAAGCACGCGTTCGTTGCCTTATTCGCGCGACAATGCTGGCGACTTTTCCTGCAAGCGCGAACGTGTCACAATTGTGTCGGACGAGATTCAGATCTCTTTGGCTGGATGTAGAAAGAATGGTCGAATTTTCAATTATTTATAGAATTTTTTTGAGGCTGAGGCTAGAGCGAGTAATAGTTTTTCGAAGGATTACTGCTTGTGAAAATATCCAATTTCTATGTTCGTAAGAAGAAAACTAGAAAAAGTCACTATCACTTTTAAGACTAAAATTATTGCACTACCGATTTACCAGATTTATAAAGTATTCTTTTAGAATAGAGTACTTTTTTGGAATCGGCTTGAGCTAAATTTGCTTGAAAGGACTATCATTTTTTCAAAAACGTTAATAATTATTTTGAAATATAAATTGCAGGTGATTGAACAAGTTCGGCTTGAATGAAAAGTTGAATTTGTGCGACAGAGTTGAATTAATTGGAGGTTCAAATAATTAGTGCTGCGTTACAATCTATGGAAATGCTTTCGACTTCGAAATGGGTGGAACGAAAAAACTTTCATTTTAATTGAAAATCGTACACACGATTTCGTTTTGATTTATAAAATGTGGTTCATAAATAACATAAATTAAAGAGTAAACAAAAACATTTTTAATACTACTATTTACAGACTATTAAAAACTGAAAATTTAAAAAAAAAGAAAAAGAAATTATGTCAGAAAATGTCGAAATCGCACATCGTTAATTTCTGCTATACTTAATCGCGAGTAACCTCCAAGCTTCCGCCATCTACAGCACATAACTCAGTTCCATCGCGCAAAGCAGCTAGCAAGTAGCAGCCTCGGTAAGAGAATGAATGAGTGAGCGTACAAAGCAGTCAGATCGAAAAACAAGGAGGAAAACAGAATGTGGCGCACCTCTCCATATGAAAGCGCGACCACGCGTTAGACGACCGTTGTAAATTGCGAATATCTCTGCCTGGCCGTTTTTTTCCCGTAAATAACACAGCGTTGTTGACGCTAATATTCGTGCATTAGCAAGTGTGTCGCGGCGCCCAATTATTTTATAATTCGCTCAATCAGACGGAAGCAGATTTACAAGGAGCAAAGACGTGCTTTTGCGTTTTATCGCCACTCGCATCTCACTGGTGTACTTGCGTTTCTTGGATGGTGCTTGGACTAGGAGGTCTTCTTAATTTTAACATTTCTATAGAAGCCTATTTGTTGAGCTTTCATTGAATTAAAATTTTCTATTTAATCGAGGTTCATGAGATGATTATAGTTGTATATAGAAGTTACAAATTTTAACTTTGCAATTAATGCTGGGAAGGTAGAATTTACTTAAATTCGTTTACTACAAAGAATTTAATTTAATTTAGCAATAATTATTTTCTACTTGTTAGAAAAGCAAAAGTCCAAAATTATATTTCAACGAAAGCTCTCACTTGCCATCCTTAAAATAAAGCATTTAATTTAATATTTAACTCCAAACCAGCACTATCGTCCTTACTTTCTACTCGCAGCAGCGTCTAGTCCAACAAAAGCATTTTTTTCACGCATGGCCAAGTGAAAACTCGTGCCTCAATCTTCGCAGAAGGCTCGCAATTCCAATCGTTGAGCACTCGCAGCTTCTAATAACAGCATCTCCTCGGCGAACGAAACCGATAACGTTCAAAGGCACGCAGGCGAGTTTTTCAGGAAAGCCGAGTCGTCGGCCGTCACGCTCGGGGGCGAAGAAAAGGCGCGTTGCGCAACGCGACGCACCACAGGTCGTTAAACCGATTTCAGGGGGAAACCAAGCATTGTTTCGCGTGCGGCTACCGCTCGATACGCAAATTGAGAGCTTCGAACGCGAAGCTTTGCGAAATTGGCTGATGAGCTGAGTGAGATGTTGCTCGCGGTGCTTGAGACAAGATCGGCTGATTGTGTGTTTAGCCGATTTTGCCGCTTGTGAAACCGGGTAATGAGATATTGTAGTTTAATGATACGATTTCAGGGAGTTAGATGTGCTCCGAAGTTAACGGACTTTCTTTCTAATTGATATATATTCATAGCTTCATTTTGAGTATTATGTTGTTCTTCGAAATCTTAGCTCAGAGTATGTTCCGAAGCATCAAGTTGGGGAGTACGATCGCGATGATCGTACTCAAGCTGAGCGGCCGAGTCCAGCTTGTAACGGGCCGTCGTCAGGGTGCTCTCGGAACATCCCCGAAGGTAAGAGCTGCCGAACACTGGGTGTGCTCACTATTAAATATTACATCTATTAAATTTTCTTTTTCTTTAATAATCCCTTTACCTTCATTTTCATTTAAATCATAATAACAGCGTTTATTTCGAAAAGCTTCATTTATTTAATGAACCTCTTTGAAAACGCGGAATTTTGAAAACCTTCAATTAACTAACCTCTAACGAACCCCAACTTCATACCTCCGATAAAAATCTCCTTCGAAGCCCCGTCAGAATTTTCGCAGGCCTCAAAAAAATTCGCATCTCATTAGCCGACTCGACGACGAAAAAAAGATGATTGTTGCACATCGGAGGAACAATCCTTAAAGATCTTTCGCAACTCACAATATCGAAGTGCACTCGTTAAACTCGTCTTCCTAGAAAAAGCCAGCGTATTATTACATTTTAATTGAAACGGACCACCTACCGCTTGCCATTACTCTGCCCACTGGCGCTCTCTCCCTTCTTTCAATTTCTTATCAGTAGCGATCGAATTGGAACGATTGGATAACCTGACTTGGACGAGGGTTAATAATACAGGTAATTAATTGATAGGCAAATGAAATTTAATTTCCGATCGGTTTCAATGGAGGGGCAAGAATTTCTTTATGATTTAAATGTGGCCTTTTTAATTTCAGAGTTTGAAGGTGTGATATCCAGCTTACAAAATGTTTATTTTAGATCGTTTTGCAAAAGTTTTTCTATAATAGGTTTAGAAATTAGGTATTCAATTTATTAATAAATCCCTTATTTATATATTACGATAGTGTTTTATTGAATGCAGAAGAGAATTGAAATGAAAAGATGAAAGCATTAATAGCAATTGGAATAAACTTTTAATTACTACTTTTGTGAAATAATCATTACCGCGAAAATTTCACAAGATCTTACGCTCTCTAGCTTAATCTTATGGTCATAATGGTCGAAAGTAGCCTTTTAATGTTGACATTTTTCATTTCATAAGACACCTCTGTAATTTATTATAATCACTAAGAAAATAAAATTCGGAAATGGTTTGAGCTACTATGTTCAGCAACTTACCAGTTCAAAAGAAAATCTTCCTTTCATCGCCGTTAAGGCTTCCGCAGTAAAATAAAAACGACTGGCTTAGGACGCCAAGGGGAAAAATAAACAGCTTTTACTGTAAGTGATAAAATGCCTTACTGACATTTCCGAAGGTGAACTTTTGTAAAAGCGAGGAGTGATAAAATTTATTTATTTTTTATTTATTTCGCTTTGTTTTTAGGTTGATGTGTTTTTTCCTTTAATCAAAATAAAAATATAAAGTTTTATTTTCCTTCAACTACAAACTACACGTAAAAAAGAAGACTATTTTTTTCGATAAACGTATTTTTTTTTTTTTTTTCATCCAAGAAAGCAGAACTCTTTCACTTCTATTTAATCCAAGCGTAAATTTCTAAAAGTAACCTCTCAAGCGAGCATCGCACCTTAAAACCCATTGCAAACTTATATAAAAAAAAACGCAAAGACCTTTTGCTCGCTCGGCCCGACGAGAGAAAGGCTCGGCACCCTCTTCTTTTTCAGGGGACAGGTGAGCGTATTGTTGCGCCGAAACAATGCCGTGAGCGTCGCGACGCCGTTATTCAAATCCCGCGGCGGCGTCGTGCGAGCCGATGATAAAGAGCTCGTGGCTTAGCGCGATGCAACAATATAAAATATCGAGAGTGAGAGTAGCGTAAATCGATTGCAACAGGATGAAAGCAGGCTGCGGTGGGAGTTTTTCGGCGCGGAGGTAATTTGGAAATTGATGAGGTCGCGTGTGGATGCGATTTGCGTATGGGAATCGGAAAGGGGCACAATTCATGAGGTGTTATGTAAGGAGCTTTGTGATTTTGAGGTGAGAAGGAAGGATAGTTTGTGCTGCAGTCGTGATTCTATATTGGTTGTATAATTCAGTTTTCGAGTCGTTACATATGATGTTAATCTAAGGGAAGATTCACGAAAAATGAAACTAGTTCAATATTGATACTTTTTTCAGAAAAAATGATAAATCAAAATACAGCAAATATCATTAAAAATATTGATTTATCCTTGAATAGAATTTTAGAAACATTTATTGCAAGTAACGGACCCGCTAACTATACACAGAGGTACTAAAATAACTAAAAAATAATCTCGTTTCCTCAAGTACAAAAATACATGTTCTCTTGTGCAACAACTCAGCTTACGTTTTTCCTAATATTCGCGTTATTAAAATGTATCACCCAAGTACCCACATAAATTACGCATTGAAAAGTAAAAGTGAATTGCTAAATGCGCGAGTCAGCCGCAGTAATGCGGCAATAAAAGGCAACTGTACCTACGCGCAGCGGATATCGGCTCGAAGATTTAACGGCAAAAACAATATGATTTTCAGCCGCGCAATTAAAACTGTATCTGCATACGAACAATGACGGGAAAAAATGCGATTTACATAATCTCGTTGTTTTTAGTCGTTGGTCAACGCGGGATTGCCGCTAAGTTTTTCCGCCAGTGGCATGATCGTAAAAGAAGAATATCCGCGGAATATTGAATCCTGTAGACTCAGCAAGAAACCAGTGATGGTTTTGTTTCAAGAAAATCGGATAACTGTGTTGTTGCGGAATGATGAAACGTCTACAAAGCGCAATTTCCAAGTGAATAACTTCATGTTTTATTCGTACTAACAGTGACGATAAAAATAGCAACTAATCTATAGATGCGGGTTCGTTAAAAAGTTTACAGAAAGAATTTAAATTTATCATGGGGAAAGTGTATTTTACTAAAGCTTTCTTGTGACGTGTAATATTCAATAAGTCATCTAAACTCATGACTGCAGCAAAGAGCAAATTAAATCTCGAATTTCATTCTGTTGAAAACTTTTCGTTCAACTTTCTCTGCCAATATAATTAATCAATCTAACAGAAAAAATAGCGTTTTACAAAAAGAGCAAGCGACAATAACCTCTATTTCTCCCTTGACTTCGAAAAAACGTCGAAAAATGCACACTCGACCACACCTACACCGCAAAACCTACAACAGGCAAAAAAGAAGAGTATCCGAAGAAAAATCCGATCGAGCAACAAGCATTATCATGAACGAACAACAATGGGGCGTCGCCGCGACCACAAGTACCTCTCGTAGCCACCGCGAAAACTACGCTCTTTCTCCTCGGCAACTCGGGTCCGCAACTCTCTCCGCAGGTATTCGAAAAGTGCGTTACACGAGCACCGAGGATTGTTGAGTTATTTCGAATAAAGGCTTAATTGGACACATGGATTTAGGTTTATTCATGGTTTAATTGACGATGCTGGCTGATGATTGAGATGAATGAGGTTTTGTTGAGCGGGTTCTGCTTTCGATGGCTGATTTTTTTGAGTACGGGTTGTGCCGGTAATATTATTATGTATGCTATGTGTCGTGCATTTTTTAATAAAACTTTTTATTATAAAGTACCACTGATGTATTAAACATTAAAATGCACAAAAGTAAACCAGATTAATCTTGAATTGAGCAATTCTATAATAAACTCTATCATAGGGGAAAACTGAAGATTACTAAAATGTATCTTACGAATTTAGGAAACAATTAGAATTTAAATTATTTACCGTGTTATAAATTTTAGTTGTTAATTACGTAAAGTTCTTTGTCTAGTAACTTTAGATTTAATATAATATATAAAATTTGCTACAGATAGTAATCAACATTTTAAGCATTTTCAATAATAATTGAAGAGTCAAATTTCTTTTCGATACATATATTTTTGCGCTAAATTTAATTAACCCGCAATAAATTTTTGATGAGTTTCCATATTCGCAATTTACGAAGTTGGCGTTAATCCAACTTAATTGAAATTTAATTTACAACGCGTTAAATTTTATTTCTGAATTTCTCAGCGTCTTTGGGCCGCGAGATATTTTACATTCAAAATTCGTGGCTTTACGTAACCCGGCGAGATGTTTTGACATAAAATAACCTTTTGCGAGCTTGTAGGTTTTTCCAATTTTCACAATTTCCTTCAACACTTTCTTTTTATATGTAATAGATTTTTACCGTAGAATAGCGTGTTGCCCACACCTTCTTCATTATTATTTAGGAATTTATTATTTAGGAGCTTACAACATAAGGTTTTGCAAACTTGTTATGAGTGCCATCCGTAAAATATGTAGTAAATCAATCATAGAATAGGGAAAAAACTTTCTGAAAAAAAGCTTATTGTTTACTTTGTTTGAAAGAAAATTATGTAAATTTGTAATTATTGGTATTTAGCTTAGAATGCAAAGGTATATCATCCATATAATGTATTTGGAGCAATAGTAAAAATGTATTGTAAAAAATATATTGAATTTTTCATTTTTCTTTCTTAAAAAAAATTTAAAAAATATTGCAGCTGTGGCTGCATAATCAGTTCTTTAAGAAAAGATTTTAATCATTTATTTGTAAAGTTCGAGCTATTAAAAATTATGAAATATAATAATAAAAGGCAAGAATTTAAAAAAATTCGGTTTTATGACAAGAACGTGTGGCTGAGTTATCGAAAGTAAACTAAATTTTTCTTAAAAATGAATTCTGAAACTTTGGAAAATTGGTTTATAAAATAAAAATAAAAATAAAAAGAAAAATATCTAAAAGACCATCTCCCGTTTTCCCCTCCAAGGCTCCTATTTTTTCTCGATTTTCAACAATCTCCATCTCTTGAGTCATAAATATTCCTCCTCGGAGCGGTGGTGTCTGGCCGGGGCAAGAAAAACCGCATCATCAATGGAGCCGGGACGTCGACGTCCTCCTGGATAATAGAGCAAAGCGGCGAGTTCGTCGACTTGGCATGCTTCGCGGGGCGTGAAGCGCTCTGCATAATGCGCGCGAGCGCTGATCGATCGAGATGAATCGTCGCCCAAGGAGGAGCAAGCCGTCTCGCCGCGAGATTAATTGCGTAACGCGTGTATATCGGTCACTCGTTAATCGCTCTTTCCTTGCGACGTGCTTTATTTTTCTTCTAACTTTGCCATGCTGGTGATATTTGTTGAATAAGCACTGCGGACGGTTTCGAGCTGAAATTTTTTTGCAAAAAAACTGCCTTTCAAAAAGCTGAAATAAAATATAAAATTTAATAAATTGTCAAAAGCAGCTAAAATTAATATTAATATAAAGCACAAAAGTGGGATGCCATCAACACACGTTATCCTCCTATATTACGTCAAAATATATCACTCGGAAAAAGAAAGTCGATCACCTCTCAAAAGCGAAAATTAATAAGTACAATCTCGAAATCTCCATCTGCCAGTCTCGTTTCTTCTCCCTGACCTTCGCTACGAAATTAATCGCCGCCTCTGAATCTCCGTCTGCGCAAAAAAGTCGACGATGAAAGGTCGACGCGCGCACTTTCGATAGGAATGACCAGCGGAATTCGGATTATTAGAAAATTACACGGTACGGCGTGACTAGTTCGGTTTTTCACTCAGGAAGATCGTATTTCACGGAAGGAGGGCAGAAAAAGGCCAAGTTTATACGACCGGAGAATGAAATGCGCTGTTTTATGTCACTAATAAAGGTATATGGAGTGGCCTGCAGTGATGTTTGATATATTTTTCAGCTTTAAATTGCAGAAAGTTATATTACTGAACTGTAAAGTTACTTTTTCTATAGGTTAATCATCGCTGTGTCTATTTATTGCTTGATCTTTTTAACTTTGCATACTTTGTTTACATTTGGGTTAAGAGTGTACGAAACACACTTTTAGAAGAGTATGTTCCCTATTGCTGCGAACTTTCTTAATAATTGAATGTGAAATTTCATACAAGGCTGATAAAAATATGTGAAAGTATAGTTCTTTTGCTTTTATTTCCAATCAAATGAAGACCATTAATTATAACCAAGTAATTAGGTCAATTTTTCACGATTTCTCGATAAAAACATATGTTCCCATCATACTTGCCTTCGAAGCGCGGCTGTGCTTCTTCATATTTTACTTATTATTTTAAATATAAAGTTTTTTAAAATATATTTAAATATCTTTTTAAAATAATAAGTAACACTTTTACCACATATATTTTACGTCCTACAAGTTGTAGCATCTATAAAACACTTGTCATTTTAGAATTCGAAAAATCCTCTAAACAAATAAACGCACTCTCTAGTCAAATCAACGCAATCACCAGACCACAATGACGAAGAATTATCTAAATACTCCGTAAAACTACGCATAAATTACCTTTCATCTTATCGGAGACAAAACGTAAAAACGCCAGACTCTCACGCACTATTAATTCCGCATTCATCAAATTCAAGCAAGGCTCGGCTAACCGGCAAAACGGAGGCGATCGATCAGGTTGTCGCGGCTTTTCCAATCTAAATTTCCTTACGAATGCTTGCATACATTACTTATAAGTAAGCGTCGTGCGCGCGTTTGTGTGTGGCTGCATTAGCATGCACCGGGCAACGTAAAAAAAGCGCCGTTAGAAACACTCCGGCTCGTAATCGGCCGGTAATTAGAAGCCGATGATTTTTCAGTACTGATGCCGGACGAGTGTAGTTTGACCCAGTGGAACACTTACTGCTCGGTGAGTTCGGAGAACCTTGAAGCTTCGATCTTTTGGGAATCGTTACCGGCGAGGCGAAGCGACAGTATTTTCAAAAAACAATTTGGCTTTCGCTAGAAAAACAAATTTCCTTTCAATAAACTAACATATTGATTTATTTTGCTTTGATGCCCTTTGAGCCAAATTGAACATTGTATTGTATCGTATTGTATTTTACACAGTTTCGAGCTAGTAGGTTCTGCTTTTGTAGATATACCCTTTAATGTCATTTTTGACCGCCAGTTATAAAAATATATACATAGTAATATAAGTCATCCGTGGTGTAAAAGTTTTATACAATAAAATATGTGTTCGTCATTACAATGAAGTGGCTAGCATATACTATACACAAAATCCTAGATGCCCAGACATTCACATTTGTGATTTTAACATTCTCAGTATCTTAGTAAGATACAAATCTTCAATAAAAACATGTTTGTTATTAAAGTTAACATGAATACAATCAAAAAGAAAAAAAATGCAACAAAAAATATTAATATTTTCTGGAAAAAGTACAAAACTAAAAATTTCAAATTTTCAAAAATCACTTAAATAGCTATAAACTCGAAACTAATCTATAAAAGTACTTGAAATATTCAAGCGGGCTCATAAAAATTAAATGAAACTTGTGTGCGAAATTTGAAGCGAATCCACCGCGTCGTTTAAAAGTAGTTGCCGGGCAAGTATGTACATACAATAATTAAGTGTTGTCTAATACAGTCATGTGGAGAGCTTGATTTCAAATGTTTCATTTGAGGATTTGATTTGAGATACTTTAATAGTCAATTGTTGTTTCGTACGTACGTAATTTATGTATCAATTAAATTTTTATTCGCTTTATTTTTTGTTCCAAATATAATACTAATTGAATTCAATGCTTTACATTTCGTAAGTAAATTACTATTGTTAACGAGGCTCAGAAAACTGTTCAAAATTTATTTAAAAATATTATAAAGTTAAAAGTTAATCAAAATTCATTATGTTATCAAAAGTAAGACGATTCAGATAATTGATAAAAGTATTAAGACCTTTGTTAAAACTTTAATAAACAATCCCTATGTGCATTTAATTCTATTCACGACCACTTAGACCTCACCTAACGAGGAATAAATTAACATTCGAAAAAACTTTTATTAGCACCGTAAATTGTTTTTATCGGAGCGAGGAAAAAAAGTCGCGCGCGCGAAGCACTTAATATTTTTTACGCCGCGTCGCGCAAAGCGTTTATCTGAAATTCATAATACTCGTTGTAGAAAGTACCTCTAAACATCGGAGCCGCGCCAAAGTCGATGGTTCTCGCTTCAAAAAATCGACTCTTTGTGAATCAGTGAAACCGATCACGTATAGCTGTGTATAACCATAATAATAACTCTTAACGGGATGGCCAAGATCTCGAGTTTGATAAACCGACACTTTTAATTCGGAACTCTGCCAAAAGAAGAGGAAAAAGTAAAAAAGCTGGTAATCGACATTCAATTATCTTGGGGGAATATAAAATTACAACGGTTTTGACGCTTCAAATATGTTGAATTATTGTTATAAAAATCCCACGCAAGATTCGTTCGATTTTCGAGTATTTATCGAAAAATCGCTCGAATTTATCGAATTATGAAAAAAAAATTGAATTACGAATAGCAAATGTATACAACAATAGTTTATTTATTAAATAAATTAATAGGTCTTGAGATATGCATAATTTTTATATTTGATACATTTCATTTTCAAAACAGAAATTCAAATTTTACGCGAACTGCTGGCCAATAAAACCCAAATTCAGAAATATCCGCACACGTAATCCTTCCCATCTGCCTACTCTCCCTATTCCCAGAATTGTCAACCGGTTCTTGCTACCCCCCCCTCCCCCCACTCTCCCGACACAAAAAATAATCCCACACGCGTCAACGCGTGCAAATTGCTTTTTACGATCGTCGAGGCGTTGGTTCTCCTCCGCGTATTTCGGAAAAAGAGAAAAAACGCAACAAACAGTATGCGATTCGCTTAAGAAGGACGAATAGAGGTCAGAGGGTCAGGCTAATAAACTTCTAGCCTGAAAGTCGCTTACGGAATCGTATCGGTGTTCCTTTACGCCGCCTGGCGCGAGATTACGATTTGTTTCGGCGATTATGCGCGATGATTTGACGGGGATTAATGAGCATAATTTGTTCCTTTTTTTAGAGATGAGATGCATGCATTACAGGAATACAGTAAGTGGGACAGGTGATTATAAATATTTGGGTTGCTGCAGACGGTGTACTTGCTTACGATTTAATATTCTTTAATGAATTCGTTAGATTCTGAAAGCTGTCTTTTGATTTATGGGCTATTTTTTGGATTCTCGACTAACGATAAGTATAGGAGGGTAAAAAATTGCAAAGATTCATTTTTTCAGTTTTTTTTTCACTTACATTAACGTGTTTGGAACATATAATTTTGAGAATTGAGAAAACGGTCATGGTTTAAAGCTTAATGAATGAACTGAAGTCAGACACGTATCATTTCGTGTCATTTAATCGTATAAAATGTTTTCGTAGCTTTTTTCTGATTCTAAAAAATAAGTTGGGTCTAATTAATCACTTAATGCGAGAGCTCTGAACTCGCCAAGTAATTTTTCTGGGAACGATCATAACAATTTAAAGCAATTACAGAGGGCATTTTTTTTAAACAAAAAAAAACGAGAATGACTAATTAAGATTTCGAAGAGTCACCTTTATAGTCAGTACACAATTGTACATTCATATATATAACTACATTGAGAGAAGTTTTTTATCAAGATGAGTCGAAAGCCTTTTGAAGTAATGAAAATTAATATGCTGTAAAATTAACTTAATATTTTATTTATATGGATGTTAAGCTAGCAGTTTAGTGTTGAACTGTTCGAATTAGCGTGAAAAGTTACGGTTGTTTTAGGAATAAGAAAGTCTATGTATATATACGATTTTTTTTTAAATTTAATGATTGCTAGACCAATAGAACAAAAAATCATTATAACAATGCCGTTACTCCAAAAAACTTGAGTCCTCTTCAAATAATACACACATCAAATTCCGATCCAGCTGTCAGATCCTCTCAATAAGAATGACAATAGAAAACGCTATCGGCGATCTCAAAGAAAACTCCCCACCTAAACACCTTTTACAACGAAAGCCCAGAGCATCTTTTTTTTCCCAACGAATCTATTCGACGCTCAGAACTCTTTTGTCACGCCTCGCGTATTTATCATTGTTCGGGCACCTCTAATTAAAATCACCGACTTACGAATTTATGCGACGGAATACTCAACCTTTTTTCAGGGTGCTTAATAATGCACCTTCGATAATTTATATGCTTTTGTCGCGCGGTGAAAATTTCTATGCTAAACGACGTCGTTATTGTGCACCGCAGACAAACGTGCCTTGTAAATTCAGTCGCATTAAAAATGCAGCTGTGCGCTTTAGCGATATTAAAAATTACGCATTTGATGGGGATGGTGTTTTTAAATGTAGGTTATTGAGGTAAGGTGATACTACATTTATGCATTAGTTTGTATGGTTAAACAATGTATACAGAGTTTTTTTTTTAATAAGTAATGTGAAAAATTATATTAAAACGTAAAAGATTCGATTTAGAAAATTGATTTTTTCTTACTAATGATTAGTATTATTATAAGGACTCTCTCTTTTTTAAAAAAGTCATGACTTGCGATTGACTGATTCTCATGGAAAATGAAACCAGATTACCTATAGTATAAAGTAAAGCTAATAGGTTGGACTAGCAGAAGCATTTTTCATTAGCTTATCTTACGTGTTTCAATAAATTAATAACACATCCTGCGCATTCGGATGTGAAATTTATCAATTGAAACTGTTTGCCATAGCCTGCGTTTCACAGTTGTGACGTATCAATAAATTAAAATAATTTTAATGTTATGTACAATTCTTATCCGCAAACAAGTTAAAGCTTAATTAAAATTAATCATTGTAAAGTTCATAAAACAGTTTTCTAAACAATAAATTTAATGAATACAATATTTTTTAACGAATGCATCATCTTTTCGAAGTTTTACATGAAAAATGGATATTGCACTCATTACTAACCGACACTGCATAAAAAGTACGGACATTTGCACTTGCCTCACTAAAAAATTTAAAGCCTCCACGCGCCATCTCTCTGAAAAATTAATCATCATAAATCATTCACCGTGAAAAAAGCTTTCGTGATTCTTGAAAAATAATTTATTTATATCGGGCGCTCTGCTCGCGAAATTCATCCACGACGGCATCCGGGAAGCTGCGCTCGAAATTGCATAACGGCAATTTTTTTCGTCGCAAGAAAACGCGTGCACGCGCATTCCCTTTTTTTCAGCGACAAGCGTAATCCTGAAAAGAAGACCAGCGCAGCCGACGCGTGCGGTTTTATCGGCGATGTCGACGAGGAGATTTGCGACGGCGAAAACTCAAGTATACGCTCGGGTTTGCTGTTTGCGACATGGCGTGCAGAGGAATTTTGAAATCAATATTATGTTCGTGGGGAACTGAAGGTGTGTTACGAACAACAGTTCATTTGTAATTGCAAGGATTAGCGGAGATTGTTTTTCTTGAATTTATGGTAAAAGTTAATTAATATTTGTATTGGTATAGTTAAAAATTATCTCACTTGCCTCTAGACGCTATCGCGCCTCTTGATTTTCTCTAGTAATTATTAACCAAAGAAAAGTATTTCTATTTGATTTGAACTATATCACTAAAGCTAATGTAAACAATCATAATAAAATATTAATAATAAATGGTCGATCGTTGAAAAAGACCGATTATTCACTAAGATATAGTCATTCAAAAAATTAAAAAAAATACATAAATAAAACCTTAATATCTTTGGACCTAATAAGTTTTATAAGCTGAAAAACTATACAGCTTTAAATATACAAAAAATCTACCTTTTCTCAAAATTTCAAGTCAATTGAAGCCTTTTTACTCTCGTAATCGTTGGACATAGAAAACTAATTTTTTTCTGTTTTCAGCCTTTTACTTAAACCAACAAAATCTAAACGAGCTTCGCGCGTGCTATATATTTTTTTAAGGTTATGAATGCACATTTTCTTTATAATAATTTAATTTTAATTATTTTAAATGCTAAAATTATGAGATAGTATTTATAAAATAAAGAAACGAAATTTTGTAATTCTATTTTGACCTAATTATTTAACTTTAAATACTTAAATATACAAATTCAATTTAAAAAATTCAAACTTAGCCTATGTAGTGGAACGTCGCACTCAATTCTTACTTTCCTCGTTTGCGATTCAACAGCCAATGATAATCAGTTTTTAGAGATTCAATGATAATCAGTTTTTAGCTGCAGCGCCCTCAATCACATTTTTCGATTCATCAGAATCAGCCAATGCATTTTCGGTTTCAGCTTTCCTTCGTCACTTTTTTCAGAGAGGAAACTAGATGACAAAATGGCTTGAAAATTTTACAGATTATAGCTACTGTTACGGACCACCGTTTCCCACGATTCGGCGCAAAGCTTGTGGACACGGGAAACCGGCAGACGCTAGCGGCAGACGGAAGCGGTGGTCCGTAACACCACATATATTCTTAATTACCAAAATTTTTTCAGAGCAGTTAATAATTTAATTTAAAAGTTATAAGCTTTTTAAAAAGAAACACGTTTTTGTTAAAATCAAAAGGACCATAAGAGCTAGAGTAATTTTTCTCTGAAATTATAGTTAATTAATGTTTTTTGTTCGATTGAAATATCTCAATGCTATCATTAACAAAAATTAAAATTAAATTTTTCAAAAATCGAAAATTGACGATAAAACGAAAATGAATAAGCGAAACAAAAAAAGAATTTTTGACCCGCCACGACAAAAAAGTACAAAAAAAATGAGCCGTGAACGATGAAAATCCGTTCAGTAGAAGAAATCTAGGCGATATACATACACACCCACACAAATACACACAGCATACACATACATCCATATAGACTTTTTTTAAAAACCATTTATTCTTATTTCTGACACCTCAAAATGCAATTATAACATGTTTTTCCAATAACTCTAAAAATTACTATCACAAAGCTTCCTATTAGGAGGAAGCAATAGTAATTGTCCAATTACATTTCTATCATTGAAATATCTTAATAAGTTGGCATTTTACGTCTTAAATCATCCATATTTTAATTAAATTAAAATATATCATAATCAGTTATTAATTTTAAAAGAATTTCAACATTCATTACATTAAAATTTCTCGTGATATCTTTGCCTTCAAGGCTAGTAAGCAGTTTAAACGTGTTTATTTTTTCTCTCTAAAAGTGTAAAAATTTAATTTCAGTTAAAAACACTTATCAAAACTAAATCCATCAGATTTTCTCTCAACAGCAAGCCGCAAAGAAGGGAAAAACGAGCCGTAAATCTAGACTCCTAGCAAATGAAAAATCTGCGCATTCGCGGCTCGAGCAGAGCACTCGTTCGCGAGTCCATTACGAGCCATTAGCGGTCTTGGCCACCTCTGGCTCGCGGAAGCCTCAAGCTCGTTTCATTTATATGCAATTGCTCTTCCTTTCTCCCCGCTGATATTACAATTAGTTTTCACGCCGTGCGGCCGCGGCTTCGGATTGAAATTTCCTCGAGAGACTTCCTAATAATAACGGCCGATATTTATGTTACTGCGATTATTCATAAGCGTAAGGAGTGCGCGCGCAGGCGCTCGGCTTTCTAGCTGTAACTGTAAAGGCCGAGCGGAGAGAAACCGATTCGAAAGCACTGCTTTGCTGTTTGTTTTAACGAGAAAAGCTCCGTGCAGTAGAAAAATCTCGGTCGGGTGAGACGTCTGTCAGCGCCCGAAGTGAAAGCGAACGTTTTCTATTTTTTCCTAGTAAAGCTACTCGATATTTGTCATATTTTGAGAGGTTTATCTGCATTAAGCGCTAGATGACTATTTCTAACTCATGCCGGCTTAATTGGCACAATAAACCAAGGTAAACTATCGCGCCCAGTTTTCGGTCATAGCGGCGCGCTTTCTCACACGGGAAATCGCTACTGTCGACGCTTGATAGAGTATTCGAGAAACCCTTATCGATGCCGGATGATTTACACCTGCACTGTGATTCATTATCATCAGCTGGAAAAAAGCCGTAAATTCATTTATTCCCGCAGGCTGGAATGGAGCCGTTAATGGGATTGGTTGCTTTGATGGGGAGATTTACTGCGAACTGCAAGGATAATAAAGAATTTGCTTAAATGCATATTTTTTAACAAAATATTTTTAATTATTTTATTCCCTAAATAAAGTTTCTTTGCCATGAATATTTTACTTGTATTTTCTAATAGAGATCAAACGAGAATGATAGAGATCAAACATTTATTTTGTTCTTTTCTCTTGGCCGAAAAGTTATTCATATTTTTTTTAAATTTAACTTATTTAATTCATCATTCACTTCAATAATTATTCAAACTTATCTAATTTAAGAAAGTTCGTTTAATGAATCTTGAGCAAACAAGTACTTTTTGAAAGTTTCCAATACATATATTTAATTTAAAAAAAATTAAAAGAATTTAATAGTGTCTATATTTTCCATATTAACTTTCTCTTCAATTGACATCTGTACTCGATATTTCATTAATATTTAATATTCGTCTCTATTCTTTCCTGAGAAAATCCGAGCGCATAAAGTTCCAAGACAGCCTGGCGACACGCAAAGTTAAACTCGCAGATTGGCTATTGCCTCTTGGTTATTTTCTTGTTGGACTTTCGCGATCAATTATACGAAAATTACGACACTGGCAGCAGATCAAAATAACCAATTATGAAATGCGAAAATTCTAATAGTTTCGAAAGGAAATCCATGTGTTCTGGTGTCCGAGGGATCGATGAAACTCGGAAGAAGTCCAATTTTCCGTTTAAACTGTCGAGGTGAAATGTGAGAGAAAAAAGTAGCGCGTTTTGGATTATTGTTTCGACATCGTTTCAAATTAAAGGCTCTTCTAAAATTGATCCTGCATGCTGCATCATTCGATTGTTTTATCCATGCCTTATACTGTTGTTTATTGTACTTTCGGATTTAACTGAAAATTTGTGCTTTCGCGTAGAATGTTCTTTTGTTTCTTTGTAGTACTTTATAATGGACATGGAAACGATAAACTGAGTGAAGCTCAGTGCTGAGGAAAAAACACTTGCTTAACTCCTAAGAAGTATTTCATTGCATTATATTTTGTTCAAATAAATTGTTTTGCATAAACATGAAGTTGTGAAAAATTAATTAATTTTTTATTTTCTCTAACTTGCATATTTGCAAATAGTAATCTCAGCTATTTCCATATTTCTTTTAATTAAAAATAGATTTTTCTTGCAACAACTTAAAATTCGTAACAACCAATATCGATTTTCTTTCTTACAATATTTTTTTGTTTGATGCTTGATAGCAAAATTAGCACCTCTCCTTGACCTTTCGAAGCGAAGAAAACAAAATCCCGAACACAAAAGAAGACGCAATCCCCGATAAAATCTTCTAAAATCTCAAATATGTCGAAATATCCTGATGACCATAACGGTACCGCGAACGCCCTTAAAAAAGAAAGAGTTCTATTCAGTGCACGTGTGACACAAAAGCGATAGAAATCAAGCTACCTCATCGGAGCGTCACGATCGCGATCGCGTACAATCGGGCCGACTGAGCGGTTGAAATCACAGCGTCTTCGTGGAGTTTAGCCGGTTTTCCGCTCTCGTTGCATATTAAGTGGCCGCCGCCTTTCTGGTTTTACAAGCGCTTGACTATCGGGAAATTTCAGTTATTTCATTGGGGACGCGATAAGAACGTGGATGTGAGTAATAATTAACAAGAGTTTTGTTGTTTTTGTGCTTTCCTTTTTGTAATTAGAATTTTAATCTTGAGGCTTCCTTTTGTCTTGTAAGATCTTTATTAAGTTTAGGGCATTTATATTGTTTAGATATGTTATTTATTACTTGTATGTGTCATTTTAAAGTAATTGACATTTAAAAGATTAAAAAGTTTTCAAAATATGGGCAGACTAGAAACTAATACAGTCTGCAATATTTCGTACTACTTTCTAATTAACGGTATGACTCGAATAAAATAATCTAATTTAATACCTAAAATAAGAAAAATTATAATCTTAAATTTTACATAATGGAAATATTTACATAACCACTTCTTATTTTGTTATGAATTGTCACTAAAGCATGTGACGCCGATTGCACGTTTTCCCAACTTTCTATTTTCACTCGAAAAGCGTTTGACTTGCTATTAAAAATAACCTTGATAGTCGTAAACATTTCTGCGCAGGTCATCTACAATTTATAGAGTCTAAAATCAACACTAATAGTCCACTTTTGTTCATTACTCCTCTCTTATAGCTCCTAAATCATCCTTACATCTGCAGCTTTACAGCTCATATCAAGAGTAAATCTAACAAATGTACACTCGACTAACCTTGCATAAATCAGCGCGAACACCGTCTCAAAAAAGCAAACGACCCTCAATTAGCAAAACAATTTGCAAGCAGCAAGAAAGCAACCAAAATCCAGCGGTTAAACCTGGCCCATTTAAATAAACGAGCCCGGCTGCAAAACCTTTAACGATCTTGCATTAGCCAAGCGATTTAATTCGCGCATGCGCGCCTAGCCCGAGGAATTACTCGGCGCCGTGGCTGCTCTCGCAGGACGCGAAAAAAGCGGCGCGCGCACGCACGGCCCCAGGGACATTCCTTGCGCAGATGCGAAACGGTTTCTCAGCCGCCAGCGCACTTTCCCCGAGCACGAGCCGGCCCTTTCTTTTCTTTCTGGAGGCTTTATGGATGTGGATTCGATCTCGGGTAATCCTCGATGATAAGGGGTAAGGAGATATATCGCGGAATTTCGGAAGCGAGAGTAGATTTCTTTGCGGGTGCGAGTTTCAGGCTGGAGTGGGGTAGCTTGCAGAAAATTCCTAATAAAGCTTTCATAGTTCGATAGAGAGTTTATTTCCCCAGAAAAATCTTAATACTACAGAATATGGGGAGAGGCGTTTTAATGCAAGTGACATTTGTACTCAGAAATTTGTTATTGGTTAATGCATTTTAGTTTTAGAATTTATCAATTATTACTTTTTAATTATAATATCTTATGCAGTCATTACCAACAATGCAATTAAAAACGTACTGAATGATAATTATTTTATGGAAATCAAGCATTATTTAATGAAGGTACGTGTCAAAAATTCAAATACTCTGCAAGCATAATCACCGAATATTGGTTTTTTCAATCTTGCCAATTAAAAACTTTAATTTTAATTTTAATTTGGAAAAAATTAATTTATTTTTTCGAAAATTCTGATAATGCATTATATTATTATGACTTTATTTAATATTTACATAAACAAAGTGCTAAAGTAGCTATGAAATTATTTTCTGCTGCCATTAGTTGAACGTTAAGATAAGTTTAAAAAATCATTTTATAGATCTATTTAATTTTAATAGATATTATTCAATGCAAGGCACTTACATAATTGATTTAACTCAGTTACTACTCTACTAAATTCTCAGTTTCCTTTGATCAAATACTCAATTAAAACTTAAAATCCTCAAAAACTTAAATAACTTTTCAACAGCAGAAATTTAATTAATCATAAATATCAACCCTTTCAGTAGCGATCAACATTTTTACAATAACAAATATTCCATTAACAGCCAATACGTAACAACGTATTGCAATTCATTCATCGAAGCAACAATCGCGAGAAAATCAAATCATTCCAGTTGATACGCTTTTTTCGAATCCCAATGATTTATAGCTACCAAAGAATAGCCGATTTTTCCATCTCCGCAGTGTCATTCTTCACTCTTCCCATGAACGAAAACAATGAGAAATTCCAGGCGCAATCGAACGAAAGTTACCGAACAAAGAAAAGCAACCAATCATTGCGAATCGATTGCGGCGTTTGCATCTACTCTCGTATATATTAACAATACCGATAATTAAAAGGATGAGCGTAATGAGGCTTTAAAAATCGAAAGAGTTGCGCAAAGGGGGAGCTAGAATAAAAGTGAAGGCTTTGCCCACGTAGGTAGATAAATAATTCGTTTTGAATCGGTGAGTCGCGGAAAAAATGCCAGACGAGAAATCTCTTCGCCTGACTATAATATTTAATGAGAAAATATGTCTAGACGTTGACACTATAACTAAACTCAATAAAAACAGTTTGTTTTCTTGAAAAACGTATGAAATTTTATTTATAAAATAAAAGGAAGTGCCAAGAGAAAGGTACGAAACATATCACAAATTTTAACTTGTAATAATCATCTAATACATATACGACAATCCACTTTAAACAAATGAATTTTGCAAGCCGTCTCAAGTAACAAGATATTACCAGCATGGAACCTAAATCTGCTGTACGTTTACTCTCCCTCGAAATTTTCAAAATTTAAATACAGAAGCATCACAAGTGGGCCGCTCGATCCCTAAAAGGATCACTGTACAAAACGGAACGCAAAGTGGCCCAAGGCCGATGCGCCCAATCGGTAATTACATGCGGGTGGCTCGCGCGTTTACAATGCAAATAATTATCGAGCCCCGGTACGATAAGGCCGCGATAAGCGCCACGTCGTGCTGTTCTGTGCGGAGCATCCCGGAGTTGCGGCTCGGATGTCCGCGAGCGCGTTTGCTGCGCCGGCAGAAAGTTTGCTAAGCAGCCTTGTAAACATCCGAGGGTAAATAAGGACTTGTGAGTTGTGCTTAAGTGCTGTTGAGAATTTAATCAGTGCGCGTTTTTAGACGATTTCATCTGCATAGGGCCGCTGTTTTGAATGCCAATTGGTTTTAGTTCCTGTAGCAGTGCTTTGAATCTACCTGTGTAGAAATGTTTCTAAAAACAGATTTCTTTCTTTAAAGCTGCTCAAAATGTTCATAAAAAGTTTTATGTATTTTTTAAAAAATCATATACTTATTTCTATTCTGTTCTATTTATATTCATTAATTAATAAGAAATTTTTTAATGAAATTCTCAAATAGTTTTGGAGAAATTTTGAAGCAAAGTTTTTACGACGTCCTCCGCAGAGAAGAAACTTATTTGTGAATCAAAAATAAACGACGATTTTTATGCTTCGTCAAAGTAATAAAATTTATTAGGTAAAATAGAAAGTATAAAGATCACGGAACTTACACTTGAATTTTTTCCACACGGAAAGGTAAAATTGCTCATACCGATGTTTTGCTTATTTCCACTTTTAGTGCCGCTTGTTACGTGCAATTTGAACATTCAACTGTGCTTCGTAAAAAATTTTTGTAAACTCCCATGTTTCGCTTTCATGAAACTATTAGAGAACAGTTTTCATTATTTGAAAATTTTTCCTCTCTATATCGCAATAAAAAATGATAATTTCAGCTTCTTACAAAGTATTATGACAATCCAATATTTATCTTTATATCGTATTTGACTGATAACTGCTGAATAAAGAATAGACTGCCGCAGGAGCTAAACTGCTGGAAATTTATTAGCTATTTACGATTGATTCGGCACGTTCTAATGTAATTATGCATAATTAAGTATATTTCTAGTTCTTGTGAGTTAGCTGATTTATCTAGTTTTACCTTAGTTTGTTGAGGCTTTTTATTTTTCCGCCGGAAAGTGAAGCCGAAAATGGATTGGTTGATTCTGATGAATCGACAAATGTGATTGGTTCAGCTGACTTTACTATATTTGACTATATTTGACGTTTGTATATAAGAGATAAAATTTAAAACGAGCAAATTTTTTAGTCAAGTTTCGAGGATATTGATAGAATGATACCAGCAAAATGTTTTTTGATAATAAAAAATTAAAATGAATCACTTTTTCATTGATATTGAGTTCTAATATACATGGTATATATAGGTTCTAACCCCAAATTTATATGTTAGCATAAATTAAAAGTAAAGCATAACTGGAAGAACTATAGAGTGCGCGAAGCGCGCATGAATGCACCTAGTATTTTTTTAAAAAAAAAACAAAGTATTAGATATTATTAGATTATAAATTATTAGAAAAACTATGACTTACTATTGCAATTCGAAGTTTTTAAATAAAGAAAATACTTTAGATATGGAAATTTTCTTAAATAATAATTAAATATAAATTTGTAAAGTTTCTACAAGAAATCTACTCCTGCTATACTTTAATGATTATTCTAAGTAAAGTACTTATTCCAATAAAGAAATCATGCAAAATACGATGCTGCTGTGAACGCAAATCAAGTGAAGGCGTGAATACTATAATCAAAGCATGGTTTATTAATGAAAAGCAGCCGTGAAAACCTTTCAGAAGAGTTTAAGCTGTCAAAAATACAAACATGCATTATATCGTTGCACTTTCTACATCAGAAAATATACAGATCTTCATAATACATCATCTCGTTCTATTCGATGAGAATTCGAATCCTTCCAACAACATGCGCCTTGAGCGAAGCACTTTCTCGCGTGTTCGCACAATTATAATAAAAAACACGGAACGTGTAATCATATTTTCTTACTTCCATTCGTATTTTTTGAAAATATGTATGGTAAATTATACACCGAGTAAGGAGTGCGTAATAGTGCTAATCATAGTCATCGCGAGTATTTTGTATTTCAAAATATAGAGATTTATTTTCTTTATTTCTAATTAAATGTTTGGAGCTTCAAACAATGTGAAACCGAAAGTAGTCATTTCTCTTGTGGAAACTCGAAATTTTCTTTTTTCTTAATTTTGAAGTACATTTAAGTATTATGTAGAACTTGTAATTTTGACTCGTCAACTCGCGGCAATTTCATAAATTGTGTTCTCACTGCATTTTTAAATGATGAAACCGTACACATATTGTGCATCAAAACGTCATTGCTTGCAACACTAATTTTTCTACAAATTATTAAAAAATTAAATAAATTTTCGATTTAAAATGAAATTGAATATTTTTAATTTTTTTTTCTTGACAAACTTAATTAAGTAACTACATGTATGACTAAAGTGTGAAGAATAGTTCACCAACGGGCTATAGGAAATTTTTATTTTAATCTTAAAAGAAATCTTCTGCAGAAAAACTTCCTTTAAATTCCATCTCACGCGTCGCTAAAGGAAAACGTTTAAAGATTTCCGAGATTCAACGTTCGCTCGCTGAAGAGTGAAATTCCCGCTCTTCCTTATTGCCGGGAGTTTAATTAGAGAAAGAATCGCTTTCTATCATCGATTCGATTCGCTCGCTTGAGATAATTTGCGCTGAGCGCTCTGTCTGTTATTACGCGCGAATCAGAAGGTTCGTACTGCTTGATATGCGAGGTCACGTGACCTTGCAAATTGTTCTTCCCCATCGTACTTTGAAGTGCCTAATCAATCGATTATTAGCGGCTAATGAGTGCCTTATCGTTCTGATATCGATATCTGCAGTGTCTGAATTATTTTTGGACTGATGGAATTTAAAACGAAGAAATTTTTTTTAATTCTATTTTGTTTCTTGCCTGGCAGAGGACTAATTAATTTACTTAATAAAGACTTAAATTAATTTAAAATATATTTAAAAAATTTGTGCTTTCTAAAATTCCTATCGTTACTTCATAATATATTTATTTTAACTTTTATATAAGAATAAGAATGTATTTTCATTAATGAAATAAATTATTTAATAAGTGAGGAAAACGAATAAGTTTATTGTGACTACTTATAAGCTTATTTCTGGTTAAACAAATTATTTTAAAATATATTAGAAAATAAATTAATTTCTTGTCATAATGAAAAACTGAATATAAAAAAAATCAAATAAGTTTATGCCTTATTGACCAAATTGATTTATTTTTTCTTTGCACCTTAAACCAGTTTTTATAACATGTGTGAGATTAGATTGGCAGTTACTATTGATTGAAAAGCTGCAAATAATATTATGTATACTTAGAGATTAGGTCGAGAAATATGAATTAGGTTAGAATCTCGATTCATTTTAGAATATAATAAAAAAGTAGAATCTTCTCTTTACAAATAAAAAACGTATTCTAATAATAGAATGTTCCGATATAAATGATTTTTTTTTTCAAAAAAATAAAAAGAAAAATCATCTTCCATTCGCTATACAAAATATCCATTCATTCACTATTTAAAGAGTTATATATCATGTATAAAAAATGTTTTCTATTATTAGTTAGATTTTAAGGTTAGGCATATTTACTTATAATGTACAATTTACGGTGAAATTTGAAGTTTCTAAATCTTACTCCGCAACCTTCCGTCTCAGGCAATTGAATACAGTTGTGTCATCTTAAAACCCAACAATCGGTTTGACTAATGCTTGAACCTTTTGCAAATACGTCGAAAGTTCGATAATAGCAGGCTTCCAGTTTTTGTGTAGCTTTTCGAAGTTCATGCACTGCGGTGGGCTCGGACTTTAATTGCTGGAAAGTACGATCCGTTTTTTTGAAAGTACTCGATCTCGCTCGAAAGTGCAGGTGCCAGCCGGCAACTATTTTATGACCAAGGAAATGGATTTCGAGTATCTTAATTTGGAAAATAAAGTACAGCCATTTGACGTTACGTAACCGTTTTGGTACCCCAGAATTCGATAGGCGATTTATATGCCGTGTATTATCAATTTCGGAAGAATTTTAATGTTTCACGCTATTATTCATACTATTTTCTGCGTAATTTCGCAAAATTTTATGTAGCATCTTATCGAGCACAACTTTTTTACTCGGTAATATCATTTGATTTAAATTACAGAAGAATTATAGATTGAATATTTTTATTTAAAAGTACAAAAATAAATTTAAGCAGCTGAATTATTATCAAAGATTCATGAAAGAAATTGTGTATTTTCATATACTGTATTTTACATAAAAATCTTTTATTAGCTCATGTTTATACTAAGCCTTTCAAAATCCATCAATATTTTCAGTATTTTACTTCGACTAAATTGCATAAAAATACTGCCTGAAATTAACACCTGCATCACATAAAAATAAACATAAAAACCGATTGATTGCACAAGAAGGTAGAAATTAAACGATGCAACCATGAAATGATTAATTAATCAATAGTATTTTGCAACCTGCAAATTAATGATTCTCTGCGCAATCGCCTAACAAAATCCTTTTTTTGTTTCCAGAGAATTCCGAGCTGCCCTGTCAAAGTCCACAGTCCACAGCCCCTGAAGGAGTTTGTGGGCCACTGTCAGACGATGCCATCGCGCGTGAAGAAGTCTTTCTGCGGATGCCTCCAGGTGAGAGAATCGCTTTATTAAGGAGGTTCACATGCAGCAGCGGTGGTCAACTTTATCGGAATTTTGAAAATTGTACTTTATTATGATAATTTATAATGATAGCCTTCTATAATTAGTATTTAATACGAATAAAATAGTTAAAAAATTTTATTGTAAAAGCAACAGTATTAAAACAATGTTTCAAAATAAACGTGCTCGCGCGCTAACACTAATAGATATACAAATATCATAGGAGTTATCTTTCGAACAGCTATGTCTTCAAAATTAGTAACGGAAACTATTATAAAAATGGTCGCATATTATTCTACATATTTCATAGAATCATAAAGCAGTTTTGCACAGCAATTCGAAGAAAACTGCTTTTCCTATCTGTAAAAATATGCTGCCTAGAGAGGCTTACCATAGGAACTTCGTGTTAATAAGATCAAATTTAACATTGAATTTCTCAAATTTTAATATCGGAAGGTGGGTTGAAATTTTTACCGCTTAAAATGTATACTTAAATTGATATATAGTTCAAATTTCAAGAAAATTCGAAAAAATTGAATTAACGTATGAACATCCTTAAAGGCCTCGAAGGTCGAGAGGCGGCTGATTGATAACATAATAAACGCAATTAATGTTTCTACTTGTGAGCAGGCTTTTTTACGGAAGAGAAGTGGCCAAAGCTAATCGTCACTGCTTTGGAATTAGTTCAAATTTCAAGAAAATTCGAAAAAATTGAATTAACGTATGAACATCCTTAAAGGCCTCGAAGGTCGAGAGGCGGCTGATTGATAACATAATAAACGCAATTAATGTTTCTACTTGTGAGCAGGCTTTTTTACGGAAGAGAAGTGGCCAAAGCTAATCGTCACTGCTTTGGAATTAGTTTGTTTAATGAACGGCGTTTGGAAAGGCCATTTGGATGCAATTTCTGGGACTGCCTGCGAGGTGCCTCGTGGACGATAAAACATTTAACGAGCGTGAAATGGACTTAGAAGGTCGCTGGGCTTTTTGCACAGGTTTAACTGACAATTAAGTGATTTATTTCCTTTATGGTATTAATAATCACTCTTTTCCGAGATAATAATTCATCATTATTCTACTTTTATTGTAGTATAGTAAATTTGTCTCTCGTTTGATGAAATGTTTTTTAATATTTATTATTCAGTTTCTTCTTAGCACAAATTTCACTTGCGCGAAAAGATAAATCCTTATATATATATATATATGTTTGTATACAATAATTCAAGAAATCAGGTCCGTTTATTAAAAATTACCCACTTTATTACCGTATTTTACAATTTGCAACAATTGTCATGTCCCTTAACATCTCGCGTTCCTCTCCAGACTTACGGCGATTGTAAATTATTGCAGAACCCCGTATAAAATACGAACGCGCATTCCTTTTATACACTGAGAAAAATAACAAAATAAAAATTACTATTTTTTGTGGTAACCGAAGGACAGACTCAAATTATGACCAATTTTACAATAATAATAGAAAAAATTAATATTTTGAATAGAAAAATTATTATGAATGTTTTAAAAATTACTATGTTACTATATAGTAATTTTTAAAACACTACATAATTTGAGTCTGTCCTTCGGTTACCACAAAAAATCGTAATTTTTATTTTGTTATTTTTCTCAGTGTAACGGATACAATGCGCTCGCGATGATTCATTCGAAAGCGCCGTCGTAAAGTCCGCGTTTCCCATTCAGTTGCTCGATCAGTGTACGCAGATCGGCCGCGCAATAACCATCTTTTAAGTGCACGCTCTCCTTTCGTGTCACTTCACGGCCTTTTAATGGGTTAATTCGATTCCGATTACCGAGCAGTGGGGAGACGGGACGAAAAGATATCTTTCACTTTTCGTGATCGACAGTCGAAATCGTTTACAAAGGTCGTCCGCCGTCAAATTTCAATTAATAAATGCCGCTTCACTTTCGTTCTGCGAAATTCAATAAGCGATCGCGTTCTGGCGCAATTTGTATTTGTGAACTGGATAACGAAGTGTCAGCTGCTAATAAGAATCGGTTTTTGAAGTAACTGCCTTTGGTGAAATGGAAATGCTAAAAAATGGCGTTGTTTCGGAATTGTATATTGTGCAACAAGTGCGGGAAATAGATTATTCCGAGAGTGTTTTGTTTACGGCACGAGACGGAGCGAGTTAACATAGTCAACTGTTGTAAAAAAACACGAGCGGAATAATTTCCCGTACATGTTACGCACGCTATTTTTTTTGACAAATGCGTGGCAATGGCTCTTTTGAGTGTCATTGTTTTCTGTGCGGGAAATGCTGAATCTCACCAGTGCGGGAATGAGGATGAGTTCTCGCACGAGTGAGGGATTTTGCATTTCCCGCACAGAAAACAGGCACAAAAAAGAGCCCTTCCCACTCAAGTGTTAAAAAAAAGAGTTTTCAGGGCAATATTCAATTGTACAATTATTATTGAAATAATGTTATTAACTTCATTGTACGTCAGACTGAAAATTAGTTTAGTGTCACATTAATTGTATCTTAAATGTTGCGCCTAATATGTCTTCGAAAACATCAGTATATCAATTATTGCACCATCTATGTACTAACTTTAATACTATGTTTAATCTATTAAATAATCTAGAATACGAAAAAATATTTTAATTATAACAGAAAAACCTATTTTTCATATCTATCAGCAAGTTTTCTCAGCAGTTTTAATAATACTCGGCTCTAAATTACATTGATTTTTTGTCAAGTTCGACCTCAGCTCGAGATCGTTGGGATTTATAACGGGGTGATAAGTAAGGAGCAAAAAATGTCGTTTGATTGTGGAAAGTTGCCAGGAGAAAATGTACGTATGTGTAAGTAGGATAAACTCGAGTGATAATTAGTGAGCTGTTTCACGTATCATTATTAGAGTGTTCGAGTGAGCTGTAATTGAATATTCAATAGGTAATGTTGTATTGGAAGTCGTGGTCATTTAGGAACTTTACGTTTACAAACGAATTTATTTTGTAATGACGAATCGTGCTACTTTAACTTGTCTTTTTTAAATTACTGTTTACACTGCAATGTAAGTGCTTAAATTACAGTTTCTCAGATAGAAATATTTATTGTTTTTCTGAAAATAAGTACGATAGGAAAGAATCAGGTGTAATTTTACGAAAAAGTGTTTTATTTTATACTTTTGTGAGTCTAATCAAATTGATGTTGCCTTGAAGTATAAAATATTAAAGGCTTCGCTTGATTTTTTCGATGTAAACTAATTAAAAGACGAGGTCAACCTTTCTCAGCTCGCGTACTATAAATCATTTCACAATTTATAAACTCAGAAAATCCATAAAATAATTTTTTATTTTGATCCAACGTAAAGATTAAGTCAAATTCCAAGACCGATTCTATTTTTGGGCTTGAAAAATATTTAAGAAAATGCACTTCTTTGGGTACCCACCTACTCCTAAAATACGGCCTTGCAGCTACGAATGAAATTCGCGTAATAACTGTATTTATCTTTACGAGCTTAAGAAGACGCGGTGGTGAATTACGACAAAAATATACAGTCGAGAAATCTATATATCTTTTCGAAAATCTTTAAAAATTATTTTATTTCGCTTTAGTGGTTGGCGGTGGTGATCCTTCTTCAAGTTTGTTCGCAAACCAGATTTGAATAATCTTTGATTTACTTATGATTTTTTATTATTTTCCAAAATTTCAATCCATCTTTCCTCAGAAATTTATTATATAGATATTTTAGGAGTTAAAATTTTTTAATAGCGAAATTGATTCAGTTTCAGTATTTAGTTTTAGCAAAACAAAAAACCTGTAATGCTTTGATTAAGATTCAAAATTAATTGGTTTAGATTTTTTATTTATCCGTACTAGTCAACTCAAAATAAAATTTTCTCTTCTCTTAAATTCCATAAAATATTCCGCACAGCTCTTCAACAATTCCTTGCACCTCACCAACACTTTCAGCTCATAACTCGCAGGTGCTGCAGTGCCCCAATTTTTGCCCTTCTTCTAAAAATTTCGGCCGTCAAGAACAAAAGAAAAAAGGCAGAGTACAACCGTAGCCGGAGTTACAATCCATAAAAGTCACTCTTCCGCTACGTACGAAAAAGTGGCCATAAAAACTTCGGGTGCGGCGCATCTCTTTTCGTAAAATCGTGCCGACTATAAATAATTCAGAGCGCTCGAAAAATTCACGGCCAATGTCAAGCGTGACTCTGCCAAGGCCTTTCCGCCGCGTGAATCGGATTTCTCGCGGAAAAGACAATAGAATGACAAGAGGTTTCGGGTTGCTTCCGCGCTGACGTTTTTTTGCGGTGAGGTAACGTTTTTTTAAGGTGATACTTTGATGAGTTTTTAAAAAAGAAAACTATTTTGCTACGTGAAAGGAAAAAATTAATAATTCAAGTTTACTGGCTGAAAATTGCTTGGGGCTTGAAGATGCGTAAATAACTCATTTTTTAAGATCAATCAAATTATTGTCTGCAAAAATTTTTAATAGTTTCACAACATATTTTGTTATCTTAAATATTTAAAAAAGTATAACACAAATGTTGATATCGTTGTAAAAAGTAGAATTCGACTTCTTATTGAAGAAATAGCTGTTATAAGAAATATAAATTGATAATATTTGCATTCTATTTCACAATCCATAATAAAATTTAAATTATAAATTATGTAATTTTTATCGACACTATTTAAGATATTAAAAACGGAAAAATATTTTTACGTAAATGATTATAAGATTATAAGATTCAGGAGAAATCGCCTCTTAGCTAAAGGATCGTGGCAAATATCTGAATTAAGGGTTTAAGTTTACGTAATGTATAAACTTGTTAATTTGAAAGCCGGGAATATAAATGTTTTCAGTTATATGTATAGCGTCAGCGTGTTTTATTCGTTATTGATCTCAATTAAGAACTTATTTAGCACTCCGAGAAATACCCTAACAAAAAATAAGAATAGTATATTCATGCCATTCATACTTTTTCAAATAAAATGACAAAGATACTTAAATACTAAAAAATAGATTCAATTGTAATTTAGAGATGAGACAGTTACAAACGAACCTTAAAAAATTGCTCAATTATTTATTAGCAAAATATTAAAAATTGTATGGCGAGTTATCCTAATACTAAGGTACAAAGTTATTTTACTTATTACTTTTCAAGTCCGGTGGCTTTGAACCAGAAAACAATCTGCACAACTTAATAAATCAATAATACTTATGTTTAACGCACTTAAATTACGAAATTCTTCATTTTCAATTTTCTACCGCATTAAAACTTATTATGAAAATAAATAAATGCAAAATAATTATATTTTTGAAAAGCTATTTAATGAAGCTATAAATTTATAAAGTTCAAAATAAACCAGAAACAAAAATCAATCCCTTCTAATGAATCTTATTGTTCTCTCCGTAAAAAAAGTCTCACCTCGCAGTTTCCCATCATCAAATTAGCGAGCATAAATTACTCGTGGCGCTACCGATCTCTCGGAGAAAGAGCAGTGTATTAATTACAACTACTGGGAGAAAAGTAGGAGATGTATGAGGAGTCCTCACAGAGGACTGCTGGCTAGGCCACAAAAAGGCTGCCGGAGCGGACCTTCAAAAAAAAAAAAATTGCAACTGCTGAGTCGTGCCTTGGCATATGCGCTCCTCGACGAAAGGTTCTTCTCTCCTCATCATCGAGAAGAGAAAAATGCACGGGTTACGCCTGCGCGGAGATTGTGCAAGGAATTAGGCGTCGCGTTAGTATTTGTTTAGGAGCCATAAAGGTGAGGTGGTACTGAGTTATGGCTTCTGAGAGTTGTTGAGGATGATTTAGAGCAGTGAATAGGCGACGAGTAGGGTTTGGCAATTGAATTAGTTTGGATTTGCAATTAAAATTTGGCGGGAGCTGATGCGTTTCTGAAGGGAAGATAAATATATTTTAGCAAGTTATTAAGAAGCTTGAAATTACGGTCCTCTCAATGGAATTCTCAGGTTATTATTATACGCTGGAGGTATTCGAAAATATTAAGCGTTTAAATTAAGCTTTATAAAGTGAATTGCGGACTGAACACTATAACCAGCATTTACCTGTGCGGGTAGATTCCACCTGATATTTTTATTAATTATGAGGGAAAGTGCGTTTGTGCATCTTGTATGTAATTGATTTGATACAATGTGTTAAAAATATGCGTGAAATGCTTTAGGCGTCTTTTCGAAATATTCTGTTTAAAATAATGATTGTTACTCTATTCTAAAGGACTTACAGTTTTGTTAGATTTTCTTACGTTACGCATTATGCAAAGGTTCCACTTTGAATCATCATTTTTATGAATCTTATAAATAAATAATAAATATAATAAGTACTAAAATTCTTTTTTAATAATAAACGAATTTCAAAACCATTTTGTACATATTACAATATTGTGCACAGTAAGAATTAAATAAAAGTTGTTTCAATGCTTTGAAAGCTGATTTGTTGGGTTAAATAACTCAACTATTTCTATTAATTATTGATGTACAATACTGTCCAAGTATGCAAAAAATATTAATGGTATTGAATAATTCCGGGGTCAACTATATATAACAACCTAAACAAAATATTCGAAGTATTCTTATTAGCGAGTAAAAGCTATTGCTGAAATAAACACAGTATTTATAAGCCATAAATTATACTTATCTTTAGAATTAAATCAGTCAATATCCCATAAGAATTTTACCTCTTGTGAACCTAAATTTAAATCTATCTAGCCATGCCTACAACAAATTTTTGAACATTGTGCATTCATTTGTAATAGAAAGAAGCTATGGTACTTGCAAAATATATGCTCTGTTCATTTCAAATAAACATTTCTGGATTCGAGTAATATATATTTAATTATTCATTCAACAGAGCCATCAATCATCGAAATTTATTGCAGAACTGTATTCTAATATTAGCATGAAAAATCATTTTTTTTTGCATTTATGTTTATAATTCAATTTATACACGGAGAAAAATCGCTAGTAAAATTTACCTTAAACTTAAGTAAAAATTACTTAAAAAGTTAAGCAAACATGGTTAAGTAAACTTTACTCAGCTTTATAAGTAAATTTTACCGAATCCAATGCCCCATTTTTTTTCTGTCCCTCTCGCACGTGCTGTGGCTTACTTAATAAATCAAGTAAATTTTACTTAAGTCAGAATCAGTATGTTTTACTCATACCTTTTAAGTAAATGGTACTAGCAATTTTTTTCCGTGTACAATACATACTGTTGAATCTAAATTTATTAAATTAAAAGACTTTATATAGAAAGTTTTTAATAAAGATACATCTTTAGAACATAACAATACATTTTAGAATAGTCGATGATTTTAATAAGAACGCTCTATCTGAAGCAAAAGAATGGATCAGAAATTTGACATTTAAATCTCAAAATGTTAACACTGATTTTCATAAATTATATTTGCTAAAAATACTATTTACTAATTTATGTGTGGATTGATTACAGTTAAGCTAGAAATTACAATTGCGTCATAATAATCAATCCGTAAAAATGCAGAAATATCCCGTTGAAAATTAATCCACACTTACAATTACAAGACAATAGATCGCAAATGCTTGATAACGCGGCTCCAGATAAGGAACACGTTACACATTCTTCCAATAAACCAGTATTCATAATCAAACTAGCTCAATCAGTAGTAGGTAACACAAAATCCCCTCCTCTTCCTCTCAACCCGCTGATCGAGTCGTATCATTTTCCGTTATCTGGCGGGTTTTCACATCGCGTACCTCATTTTCTCTTCTTACAACCCAGTTTCTTCCTCCGTAAAACACCGAAATAACCGCGAGAGAGACTCTCGGAGGAGTCAGTCGTAAAAAGAGGAACACAAAGAGAGTGTCTGCATACGCAAACGCGCGGACATTCCAGGCTGAGGCCGAGCGATAAATCCACCGAGTCGCGAGTAATTTCCTAGTCACGTGTGAAAGTACCTGTGCTAGGAATCCAGCGCGCCAGTCACCTGACCTTTGCCGCACGTGAATGTTTCTATGAGCGCACCAGAGATTAGGTTGATATTGTCCGATTCGATGACCCGTGGGATGGATGATTGCGCTGGACAGGATTTGCTGGGATTTAGTTTTACCGCGGTTGCTGGAGATGTGGAACGGAACGTGATTGGGGATACAGTTATTTTCTGACAAAAATTAGTATCTGGAGGATGGTCAAAGGTATCAATTGGATTGTATTGACTATTTCTTAACTAATTGTCCGATTGTATTATAATCTGGAATAAATCCAGGAATTAGGAAAAATAGGTTACATATAGATTATGTTGTGATATTCCGTTGTACTTTAATGAATTATTAAAAATATACGGGTAACTGTCTACCAATAGTATATCATTTAAGGAAAAAGGTTTTATATGTATCTATTGCCTTTTGTTTTGTCTTTGGATTATAAGAAAGTGTGCCGTGACGTGAACGGGGATGGAGCTGATGAGAATTGCGCTTTGGTCTATTTCTAAAATCTCTTGATGTTCGGTAGTGGGTCTAAAAAGTGATGCTAATTACGGTTAGATTTACGCGTAATTCTGAGAGAAGATTTATGATTAGCACGTTTCTATCACTGGAAACTTGTTCTCGGAGAGATACTGCCGTGTACACCAGTCTCTTTGCTATTTCAGATGTGCATTTTTCATGTTGAACTTGAATTTCGTTTACTGCTGTATTTGAGATGAATGGTTTCTGTTTTCTCTTTTATGAGAAAATTTTGTTGCTTACAAATAATAATTTTTTGACACAAGAATATAATTTTACTCCTTACCATGAGATCAAGCCTTGAGATTGAAGACGTTAACCTAAAAACTGTCGAACAATGATTAGTACTGTTGTCTCCTACTTTAAATATAATGTAAGTTGAAATGGCTATTGTCTGTGGATCTTTGAGCCGACTAACTCATAGCCAATGCATTGAAAAATTTGATACTACAATTACATGCAGAAACGCCAATGTATAAATGAATTCGAAAAAATCTTTTAACTTGTTCTCGAGTCATTAAAGGTATTGCTTAAACTCTTACTATTACAAATTAAGCAAAGGAAATAATTAACTATTTAATTCTATACAATCTATAATAATACTATTATATCGTAAAAATAAATATTCCATTTATGAAGCGGAAATAATAATATTGAGTGTCAGTAAAGTTATGAAATTTATAGTTGTTATTATACTACAATGACTTTACTACAGCTGCGGGCAAATCCTATCTTAAACAGACCTTTTGATTCAATCGCATTGATAGGCGTGGTAGTCCACGGTTTTACGAGCTTAAAGAAATACTTTTAAACAGTAATCAAAGAAATTTAAGAAGCTTATGTTTCCGCTCGTTAATAAGAGTATGTAATTGTCCACCTACTTTTTTTTATATTGTTAACGATAAAGTATTTGACAATTTATCATTAGTTAGACAGTTTATTAATAGCATAAAAGTGTTTTTTTTTCAGCAGACGTTAATTACAAAATTAACACAGACTATTAAAGAAAACATACACTGTAAAAAAAATGAAATAAACTTCCAGTTCAATGCATTAAAAATAATGTATTTGCATTGAATTTCGCACGTGTACATTAAAATTAATGTAAATATACAATAATTTTAATGTACAATGCATTAAATTCAATGTAAATACAATTAAATTTAATGCATTGCAGGAAATAAACTTCCAGCACATGCATTAAATTTAAGGTTTTTTTTTACAGTGTACATTTTACAATTCTTTTACTTATAAGAATGCAACTTCAAATATTGAAATAAGTTTTATGATGAATTAATGTCAGGAATAATTTTACTTTTTATATTTCCAGTTTCACGTATTAAATTATAGAATGTAATTAATATCTTCCATTAATTAATTTTTACACGCAATTATAAAAGTTTAAACGTAAACTATTAAACATAAAGCAAAATTTTCCATTTATAGCAATTTAATGTTAAACTTCAGCGGATGGAAATGAACCGCATAATGTCTGATTGTGCAGATTACAATAATCTATTTTCTTTCGTCAAATAAACCAATTTACAACCGGCACAGATTCCCCATCACAGGCCATCATTGTCATCTGAATTGACCTCAGTGCAGCGTCAACAAGGCCGCTAGTATAGACATTCTTTCAAAGAATCTACGAAGCTCGAACACACACACGAATCGCCTTGATTTCGAGATTTTACTTTTCTTTTTGGTTTCTTCTTTCTTTCTCTGGTTGAAGGCTTTCAGGTGAAAATGATGGAAATGAAATAAAGGAAGCAGTTCTAAAAGGACGTAACTTATGTCAATTTAAAAATCTAGAGGTATAGAAGTTTTCGTAAATATCAGTCGTAAAAGTCAAATTTTGTATAGAAAATAGCAAGTATTTTTAGGGCAAGCGAAAGGAACTGATTTGAAAAAGTTAAAATTAAAGTTAAATTTTGATATTTTTTAAAGTAGTTTTTTATTTTGTTTAGTTAAATTAAAAAAGTTTGACCTATAGATCCTTTTATAAAAATGGTAATTATAGATGTTAATTAAGTATAGATAAATATCTTAATTAGAAAATAATATATAATCTCATTATAAGTGTTTGAATTGAATACGTTATATGTCCTGTATTATTTAATTATTTTCATCAGAACTGACGACCAGAAATCATTTTAAACCATCAATTAGTACTATTTTTTCTTAGAGACCCTTATTATTTTTCCTTAACGTTCACATTTACCGTCCCACAAATGTAGGTGCACTCATTTTTTGTCAAGTAAAAGATGTATCCTCCTTCTGGTACAGAGTATTAATCAATCGATTTCTTGCACAAAAGTTAAAGCCACCAGATCTTTGTCGGGGAAAATTTTACTCGAAAGAACTTTCATCGATCCAGAGCGGTGGAATATGCTTTTGAGCGGTAGCAGAGACTCGTTTTTACGTTCCGTTTTTACGACTCGAAAGCGACCGTGATTTTCTTTAGAGATCTTAAGTGTGCTGCCATGGTGACACCTCTAACGCTTTTTATTACTAAGCAATTTCCGGAATGATGAGCCCACCTTTGGAGATATTTGGCTAAGCTTTGATGTCTTGGATGTTCCGTTTTTAGATGTTAATTTCGGATCATCTGTTTTCTAATTGAAACTTGTATACCTTAGTCGATTTTTGGAGAATTTATATGCTTTGATGAGGTCAGCTTCACCAAAATATAGGAAATAGATCTTATCTGAATAACACTATTTTATGGAATTGCTTGAAAAACATTACATTGCTAATAATTGAAATCAATATAATGTCAGAGTGAAACGTATTTTAATTCGCATTATAATTTCATTATGGTTATTTCATTATATACTTAATGAAACGTTTACTTATACTCCATATAATATTTTATAGAAAAGTATAATGTATAAACTAAACCGAGCTTGAAATCTCTTGCTTGCAGGATGACGAGCCGCCGGAAATCACGTACTGCGTGGTGGAGCAGACGGGTACGCTCACGCTTCAAGCTATGACACCGACTCTGCCGATGCCGGCCGAGGAGGAGCTCAATAAGATGTTCCTCGAGCTCGTCGATGAGCTCGACCTCACACAGGCCAACCGGCAAGCTGTGCTCGCATTGCCGGCGAATAAGAAGTGGCAGATCTATTGTTCGCGCAAGGGCAATGGCACCCTGGATAACGGAGGACTTAGGACCACCGATCTCAGCGATGATCCAGAAGATTACATTAATCGCGTCAAAACTATTACGAACGTAAGTGTTATGACTTGTTGGTTCGCAATCGTGGTGCAATAACATTTATACATTGGGTTTTTTGCAGAATCCAAGTACGGAGGAATCGGAGGAGCTTGCGAACCAAATGCGACTCGTAGAAGCTTTGAAAACTGCGCTGCGAACGCAGCCACATAGTTTTGTCACTAGGTTTATCGAATTAGACGGCTTAAGCTCACTTCTGCAAGTATTAGGAACATTAGATGTAGAGGCAGCGAATAGTAATCTTCACACGAGTGTCATTGGTTGCTTAAAAGCACTGATGAACAATTCCGTAAGCACCATTTTCTTAAGCTAATGGCATCTCACTTTATGCTGTTACAATAACGTAGCTACTTTTTAATTGAAATCTTCGAAAATTTTTACAGAATGGGAGATCACATGTACTTGCTCACCCCACAGCAATTAACACAATTTCTCAGTCATTAGCCACGGAAAATATTAAAACAAAGATTGCGGTTCTCGAGATTCTCGGTGCTGTATGCCTCGTTCCAGGTGGTCACTTGAAAGTCCTCGAAGCAATGCTGCACTTTCAACAGTACTATTCAGAACGCACGCGTTTTCAATCCATTATTAATGACTTGGATAAGAACTTTGGCATTTACAAGGACAATGTGTCCCTCAAAACTGCAATCATGTCGTTTATCAATGCAGTCCTAAACTACGGCCCAGGTCAGGTGAATCTGGAATTCAGACTACATTTGAGGTATGAACTGCTGATGCTGGGTATCCAACCGATTATTGAGAAATTGAGAACATACGAGAATGAAACATTGGATCGGCATTTGGACTTTTTTGAAATGGTGAGAAACGAGGACGAAAAAGAACTCGCTAGGAAGTTCGAAAAGGAGCATGTGGACACGAAAAGCGCCTCGGCTATGTTTGAGCTTCTTAGGCGGAAGCTCAGTCACACTGCAGCTTATCCACATTTGCTTAGCTTACTTGAGCATTGCTTATTATTGCCACGTAAGTACTTTACTATACTTTGCAAATCATTCATAAAAATATGGCTAAACAAGAATCTCCTCTTATTTTTAGTGGATTATGGCGCATTTCCTCAACATTGGTTACTATTCGATCGAATCGTGCAGCAAATTGTCTTACAATCTGAAGGAAACACACCTAATACCACTAGAAATCCTGATGTTGCTCCAATCGAAATCAACGTCAAAGAAATTGTACATCTTCTGGCAAAGGAAGAAGAGCTCGTTGCTGCGCGTAAAAAGGCTGATGAATTAGAAAAAGAGAATTCGGAAATGAACACCAAAGTTGCGAAAATTGAACAAGAATTAGATCAGCGAACACAAGAGAAGGTAAAACTCGCTTAACAAATTGAAAACATATTAAAGATAAGACAAATTTAAAAACTAGTTCTATCCCAAATTCTAGGAAGATATTGAAGCGAGTTTGGCACGCGTTAAAGAACGTCTAGAGAAAGAGACTTCGTTACATTTGGAAACAAAGCAGAAGATTTTAGAGCTACAAGATAGTATAGAATCTCTTTCACGACAAGTGAACAATGAGAAATCAGAAAGAAAGCGACTGGAAACGCTTATAGCTTCCGGAAATTTGCCAGATGATGCTAAAGCTTCTATTAAGCTCGTGGATGACGAGGTACCAGAAAAGGTTGAGGCTAAACCAGCCCCACCACCACCACCACCGCCTCCACCTCTAGCACCGCCGCCTCCACCTTGTCTCATACCTACAGCACCACCTCCAGTTAAGGTAAAATAGTTATACTTTAATGTATTATTATTAATGTTTTTTTTATACCACTCTAAGCTTAAAATCGCGACTTTGACGTGATTTTTCGGCGTTCGTGGTATAAAGTAATATTCGATACTAGTGTTTAAGTTGATTATTTACCTCGTCAGACTTTTTCCCTCTCTTCGCTTAGGCGAGAAATGTCTCACGAGGTAAATAATCAACTTTCGCACTCGTGTCGAAAAGTACTATTTATTGACCCTAAACAATTTATTAAAAATTTCAGATGGAAGTAGTTAAAAACGTTCCTCAGCCTAGTAACCCACTTAAATCCTTCAACTGGTCCAAAATTCCTCAGCAAAAATTGCACGGAACAATCTGGCAAGAGTTAGAGCAGGAATCAGATCAAGAAGACTTTTACGATACCATGGATCTGGAATCCCTGGACAAATTATTCTGCGCTTATCAGAAGAATGGAGTATCTGCTGAAGGTTCGATTGAAGATCTAAGAAATCTTGGAAAGAACAAGAAAATATCAGTAATTGACCCAAGACGAGCACAGAATTGCACAATTCTTTTATCAAAACTGAAGATGTCCGATAATGACATCACCACCACGATCTTATCGATGGATCAGCAAAACGTTTTACAAATCGACATGATCGAACAGTTACTCAAATACATTCCTACATCAGAAGAGGCAGCTTTATTGGATATGCATCACAAGGATATTCAAAGCAGAGCTGATTGCTTCTTGTATCAAATCTCAAAGTAAGATTTTTTTACCATAACCTGGAATTTGACTATATTAAATCCTGTACTGTTTTCTTATTTTATATAAAATTGCATTCGATTATAAATATTCACAAAACCATTTTGACATTTACATTTAAAACTCCACTCGTCTATCCTTTAAAATCCTCTTGAAAACCAATTTCTCACTTGAAACTTGGTTAATTCTTAACTAATGCTTTGTACGTCAAAACCTCGACAGAGTTCCACACTATGAGCAGAGACTGCGCTCATTGCACTACAAGAAAAAGTTCGCCTTAAGTCTGTCCGACATCACACCTCGTATGCGCGACGTACTGGAGGCGTCTCGCGAAGTTGCCCGATCCCGCCGTTTGCGCCGAATGCTCCAGATCGTCCTGGCCCTTGGTAACTATGTCAATCGAGGCAATGCTAGAGGCAACGCTTGGGGATTCCGGCTGGCATCGCTAAATCGGCTGACGGATACCAAGTCGTCGGTCATTAAGAATACGACACTGCTGCATTATTTGGTGCAGCTGGTCGAGGCTAAGTTTAAGGATGTGTTGGAAATTGAGGAAGATCTGCCGTCCGTCAGGAGAGCCGCTAAAGTTAGCATGGAGGATTTGGATAAAGATATGGCTATATTGAAGAAGGGATTACAGGATGTTTCCCGGGAAATTGGTAAGAAAACGATTGGATCTTTAAATATTTATAATATTATTATCTAGAATAGTTGTAATACTTTCGAACCGGTTTTATAGATAAATTTTATTTACTAAATACATAACTCATATCTAATGTCCCAAGACATAACAAAAAATTAAACAAGCTAATTTGATATTTTTAGAATTTCACCGAAGTCAAGCACAAGTGCTCCAGGGCGACATGTTCTTAAAATCAATGAAAGACTTCGCAGTCCAAGCCACGTGCAGACTGGCCGAAGTGGAGGATCTGTTTCACGAGATGAAGCATAGAGTAAGCGATAGTTAGAATTATATCCTCTTTTTGCTCGCTCTTGAAGTTTAAGCGCCGAGCGATTAATGAAACGTTCTTTTTCCAACAGTTTGACAGGGCTCTGAGGCTTTTCGGCGAGGAGTCCGCGGGCGTCAAGCCAGACGCGTTCTTCGGTATCTTGGAGAATTTCCTCCAGGCGCTATCAGAAGCTAGACAAGACGTCGAGAATATGAGAAAGAAAGCCGAGGAGGAAGAGCGCCGAGCCAAGCAGGAGCAAGAAGTAAGTGCAATCAAATATTTTTATCGTGCTGATACTGATAAGTGAGCGTGGTAAGAGATTGTAATTCTAGCTACCAGTCAAATTAATTTTATGACGTACTTTAATCATTCTACAAGAAACAACAAACACGTATAATTTTATTTTGATTGATGTATTTGTTTTCTTTTAATTAATAGTTATTTACGATTTTTGGTACAATTTAGTACAATTAAATGTAATTAAATGTAATGAAGTTTACACAGTGTTTAGAAATACAATTATTTGCTTATTATTTTTATACTTGGATGTCGTGGTCATATCTTGATTAGAACTGAATTTTTTATTATTTTTTTAAATGTTGATAGTCAGCTAAATAAAAAATATCGAAACTATAAATGAAGCGTATAGTTCTGTAAACGTGTTACCCAATTAGTCTTAATAAAATTAATCCCTTAATTTCAGCTGAAGAAGCGCACAATGGAGCGCAAAAACTCCCGCGAGGGTATTTTGAATAGCATTTCACTGAACAAGAAGAACGAGGTAAACGGAACGAATGGGCACACGGACAACAAGGGCGAGTTTGACGATTTGATTTCGGCGCTGCGCACCGGAGATGTCTTCGGCGAGGACATTGCTAAGTTCAAGCGTTCGAAGCGGCGCCCTGTTACGCCTAGTAGCAATCAGGAGCTGCGCAGGCACAGCGCTCATCGCGAAGACTCCCGCGAGAGACACTAAAGAGGCTGTGAAAGTGCGACTCACTGCTTTGCCGACCGAGATTTTCCTTTTGTTCGTGGGTCTTTTAGAGTTAAAGCTTCGAGCTTTTAAGGCTAATTTATGACAGAAGGGATCACTATGACATAGAAATAGGTTATTAAAAGGGAACACATTATAGAGTTATTTGCTCTTCTTTATCAAAATTAATAACTATACGATTTTTGTATTTTCTTAAGATTATGACGATAAATTAAACCAAACAAAAGGAAATGTATCGAATGTTACATACCTGTCGGTAAAGCAGGACTTTCACATCACCTTGAGAAATAAAAAAGGACATAAAGGACACGTCGGTAATCGTGTCTGTTGCTTTAAGGGATGTGAAGTACCGATAAAACTCCTGTTAAATTTATTTTACTAATGACATCTTAGAAATTTATGTTAATTTATTTTATGTTAACGCTTAGCAATAATTTTAGATAAGTCTTTTTTTATATCGTATAATTGTAAGAAACTACGTTTGGAACTAAGTAAATCGATTTTTTTAAGTGAAATTTCGATGCTTTGTATGATACGAGACTGTCGGTATAGTAAAATTCACTTTCACATCCCCTCTATTATAAAAAAGACTGGACGACGCTTTTCGAGTGCCAAGACTGGAGGTTTGAACAGGATATTTCGCTGGTTTCAGATTCATCGAAGACAAAGGTGCAAGGAACTTCTTTTAGCTTGTAGATAAATGTGTATCTTTTGTTTTATGACACTTCTGTCGCGCTCAAATTAAACAAGGTTTGCTGATAAATGCTGCAAGCTTTGTTATTAGTCTATTAAGCATATTATTGAAGACGAATTTCTTTTCAAGTTCTTTGAGATTGACTTTGCTAGAAGCACTGTTGGCCTAAAGCAGCAAAAAGCACTGAATAGAAGAACGTATGGTGCACATGTCTAAAGTGATTCTGAATTATTCCGATAAACTCAACGATCGACAGCCCAGATGTACGTGATATATTTTACTTGTATATATAGTCATTATGCTACACATGTACTATATGCATAAATATTTTATCTTGACTCGTTATCATGCTCGCAAGAGAAGTCATTTTTGTTTTATTTAAGATAGCAAATGTTTTTTGATTCCATCCATTGACTTTCCTTCCCCGTTGGTCCACAAGTACATCATTGTCGAAAACGTTTGCACGTATTTCGGAAACTTGCGCGGCTGTTTTGTTTGAAGTTAATTGACAATGCGCAATTTCGTAATACAATGAAAACAATCTACATGTTCTTTATAATCGTGGTACAATGTAGTTTGTAGATGTTTTGATATTTAAAAGACCAATTTTTTTACATGAAATTTTCTATGACGGATTTTCGTACAATAGAATACAGCAATGTAAATTTTGAAATACACGTAAATTGCAAGTTCAACAAGCTATATACTATGTCCGAATAATGCATATATTACTAAATATTAAATAATAAAGTGTTAGCGAATAAAACAGCTTTGCCATTTTCAAATAATAAGTAAACATTTTCCATATTAATTACTAATTGTTACATTGTGACTCCGGTCTATCAGAGTATACATAATTATACAATAATGTATATATACTCTATGCTTTTTCTATAAATCTCTTAATCAGATGAATTCAAAATCTTTTAATCGATATTCCAAAAAAAATATTGTTCGCGAACGTTCCTTTAAAACAGTAAATTGGATGAGAACAAGCAAAAACGGACCAAGCAGACTCGAACGTAAAGGATTCTGCTAAAATCAAAAATTTATATAGATCGATATTGCGCAACCGTAGACGGAGTGCTGTAGATGTATCGAAAAGTTTAAATGTATACGTATAATATATTATATATAAATATATATATTATATATAAAATTAAAAAATGTTTTTAAAAGTTAGACCTCATTTACCCCGTTCCTCTCAGCTAGAAAAAAGGCCTACACTTTTAAAAAAATTACACAGCAATGGTATTACGACCATTGAGAACGGAAGTATTATAAGTCTGATTTTGTGTTACTTTAGAATACCAAGTAATTGATGTGATTTTTAGAAGAGAGAGAAAGAGAGAGAGAAAGAGAGAGGGAGGGGTTTAGAATTTTAAATGCAGAGACGTAGAGAACGTGGATCGTGATTTATAGAAACATATGAATGTGTAGTTGAAAAAAAATCAAGATCCTACCTAGAATGTCTCCGTTAAGTAGGAGTCGATGTTTTATATAGGCTTTTTGTACTTTTGTAAATATGCAGTTTATATACATTTAAAAAATATATAGTCCTCACAAGGAAGATACATGTATAAGATATATGTATAAGAAAGGAATTTATGTCCAATATTAATATATTACTATATCACTAATATTATTATGTATGTATTAAAATATTGAAAAAGAAATATATATATATATATATCTATATATACTAATGTCGATAATTCTTTCAATTTATTTACTTACCTCATCTAGTTATACAATACTTTAATATTAAATTTAAAGATAACTTTCAAAATGATATATTATTATTTTATTAAAGTTCTTTTTGTTTTAAAAAAATTGTAAATTATTTATGCGATGTATTATATATTGTAACAGGTTACTTTTTGAAAAATAAACGCTATTTATTGTAATTAGCCGGGCGTCTCACGCCTCGACTTAACCGTATACAACACTACAGCTCTTCTCTTACTGTAGCTTTTCCTCTTTAGGTTTAAATCTCTACCGGTAAACTGAAATCCACGAAAAACCAAACGTCGGCTGCGGGAGGATTCGGGGAAAGAGCTCGCAAAATAATTTAGCTAAATCAGATTTAGTGAAAATTGGTTCACGCCGCGTGTGTGAGCCGCTTATGAAAATCTAATTGGAAATTAAATTACAAAATAAAAGTTAAATATAAAATATAAGTTATTATTATCACGCCGCGATGTAAAAAGTAAACCTACCCTATTGAGAAAGTCCGATAAAACCTTATAAAGACCTGGTGAAATTGGTGCAAATACACACCCCAGACGGCAAAGATAATCAGAAACTACTCATAAAGAGTTCATGAGTAGTATTTATTTTGAACTCTTTTTTGAGAA
>JAWWEM010050783.1:0-10691 GCA_035582935.1 Ormyrus thymus
AAAAATTGTTAAAAGATGTGTGTGTCCCACGAGTGCTATTTAAATAGTAATTTTTCAAAAAAATTTTTCTCAGTGAATTCAATGATCGAGTTCATACGAAAAAAAAATTTTATTAAAAAAGAATAAAGAAAACTACGACGGGCAATACTGTCAAAAAATATCTTTTATTAATAAAGACGACGTTTCGACTTCATTTTTGGCAGCCCTTTTCAAGTCAATAGAATTCACAATTATAAGTACGTTGATAGATACGTACTTATAATTGCGAATTCTATTGACTTGAAAAGAGCTGCCAGAAATGCAGCTGAAATATCGTCTTTATTAATAAAAGATATTTTTTGACAGTATTGTCCGTCGTTGTTTTATTTATTCATTTGAAATACAACTGTCAGTCGAAATCACTACATCTTATTTATTAAAAAAAGTTAAAAGAAAAAGTTGAATGATTACTAGTCAATGATCTGAAATACACTGAAGGTACAATTTACGAATCACTCAAAAAGGACCGATACATTTATACTTTTTGGAGGATTATCCATCATTTCGCATTCATTAATAAATTAGACTTTTATGTTTCTACTTATTTCAATTTCGCTCAAGACGTGCCTACATTAACTGCAGTTAATGTACGACCGATTTGTCTGTGCGCGTCATTTAGCAACATCTTCGCAATTCAATTAAAATTAAAATGATCCTTTTTGCGTGAATTTCCAACAAGTGAAAATGATTTGATAATATTTCGAAAAGTGTAAACAATGTTTAAGTGCCCATAATTCACTTTAATAAACGCATAAACTTTTTATTACGACTCGAAAAATCAGCTTCATCAATAACTGCTTTATTCCACTGGTAAGCTCAAGTAATTAAGTAGATATTTTGATGGAACGTTTAAAATCACGATGAATTTAAGGAGGTCGTTTCCTGAAAATAAAAAGAAACTGAAAGTAGTCATGACCAGTGCATCTGACCTACAAATGAGTCAAATATTCTCCAAATCCCCGTTTTCAAAGGTCGCACGAGAATCTCGTACTGTTTTAAATTCCAGTTAATTCGGACTTTCGCTTGTAGTTCGTCCAACTGAAAATCTATTGTTTCTTACAATAAACGGCGCCAGAATTCAGATGAAAATGCGCGACTAAAGTTCTAAAAAAATTTGGGCATCGATAATTCATTGTTTACACTTTCACGCGTGACAAAAAGCGAACCTGCACTCGTGACCAATAGGCCGCGACAATAATTGCACTTTAAAGTCGCGCGTTTCGACATCTTCGATAACTAAAAATTTTTGATTACCCAAAAACGCCGAGTCGTTGAGCAACGAGGGAAGCGAAATATTAGACCGAGACCCGGCGCGAAACATTTCTATGCAAAACCATAAACGAATTTCTCCGTCTGAAAAGTAAATCGCGAGGAGCGGCTATTTTTAGATTTCCCCGCTCGACAAACCGCAAACCGCCTTAGCGGACAAACTACGTGCACCGACAGCTACAGATGAAAAGAAAGAAAAAAAAAAACACCGTACACGACCTGAAAGAATCACGTGCGGTTCGCTCCTCGGCAGTGCAGCTCTTCAGCGTCGTACCGATTCTAGCACTTACCGACGACAACGAAGAGAAAGAGGGTCGTGGCGATCTTCATGTTCGCCGGTCCAGATTTTTCGCCGCGCCAATTCGCACACAACACCGATATATATATATATATATGTTCGGCCTCAGCACACGAGCGGGTACGACGTCGTGACGTTCGCGGGAGCCGGACGGGCAAGGCACTGATACCGTATGATGCCCGTCGCGCGCGCGCTTTCGAGAAGGTGAGCGAGCGAGGGGCCTCGTGGTGGGGCCCCCTCCCCCCGACACCGGCGGGGCCGTAGTTTTCCGAACGGACAGGGGCAGTCGTGGGCTCGCCGGAGAAAAAGGGGGAAAATCCGCTCGGGGAGAAAAGAGGTGGGAGGGGAAAGGCTGGGGACTCGTTGGAATTGATCGATTAGGTTCGACGGTTAGGTGAGATGTTGATTATTTTTGTAGGTTTTCACGGGATGGGACGGTTAGTGAAACTTAATCGATAGGCTGTAAAAATTTTGTTAAAGAAAACATTGTCCCGAAAGAAGTTTTCGAGTCTTCTTTGTGGAATAGTGTACCTTTTTGAAAATGTAAAATGTAATGTCAATTGAAAAAGCTAATTTTGTAAGGAAAGATACGTGGGTTTCGTTAAAAAATTATTCTGAATTTTCCTCTGGGAACGAATGTTTATCGAATGAAGCAATTTTATTACTAATCCAAAATAGTCTCGAATACTCCATTCCCAGGTAGATTCGTGCACGAAGAACCCGATGAGCTGCGACGGAAAAAGTGGCAAAAATCCTGCCGCGCTCGCTCGCGCCGCCAGGTAAAATCAGTGCAAACGACAAAGAAGCTCGGGCGGAGAAGAGAGGCAAAATGTCCCTCGGACAGGAGGAGAAGGAGAGCTTCGGAAAGGCGAGCGAGACGCAGACAAGTGCCGCTGACCCACTCGCGCGTCGCGGCACGGGCCGATAACGGGATCGACGCGTGCGCGTGCGTATGTGCGTGCCTGCGAGTACATATAGACTCGTTTGTCGTCTATCGAGCCGGCGAGGAGCGGGCGGGTGGGAAGCGTGGGAAGGACCCGCGGACGAGGCGGTGATGATCGATCGCGTGGAAATTCGCGGGAAGACCTGCGAAGGACGGGGAACGGACGTGGTTAAACAATGGGCGAACAACTGGATGGTCTTGCATGTTTTTGAAAAGTTGTTTTATTTGTTGCTGCTAAGTTTCATTAAAACACGTTGGATAATAGACACAAATTTGTGCTTCGAAATAGTTTTATCTTTCTACTTTTGATTAATTAATAAGTTTTGTAGTCGAGTATTTAAAGTAAGAATTCCTTTTTTCATCGGACAGTGACGTTTATTCGTAATGAGACTTATAAGACGAATGGATTTTAAGTTTTTCATTAATGATTTCTTATTTTCATTATTTGTTTCAATAATATGGATAAAATAATAATTAAATCGTTAGAATTTTTAATTACTTTTTTATTCTTTTTATGTACAAATAATTTTCAAAGTTACTACGCTTTATTTTTCTAAAATAACTTATACGAAATAGTAAGTACTTGTTATCGTATGACATGAATGAACGTGAAATTATTTTAGTAAAAAACGTTTACATCAAAAATTTTTATGACATAATCAAATACGAAATTAAAAAATAAATAAATACTTTTTTATTCTACGAGATTATTTGTTAACTTAATTAACCAGTCAAAAGCATTAAAAATTATTTGAACATTACAAAAAAGGAGATCATTAAATATATTAACGTTGTTATTTTGAAACAAAAATGTACATTACTTTTTTACATTCAAATACATTGTTACATACAAATTAAATTTTTTCCAATTTTCATATTTGATGCACTGTGAAAACAATTTACAAATTTTTGTTATTTTGGAACCTCCTTTTTCGTTTTAATTAAATAACGGATTTTAAAATTACGTATATGAAGCTCAGTGACCATAATTACAATCAGCCGATAAAATACAGGAACTAGTCTTGAAGGATGTACTTCTTAGAAGTCTACAGTAAGACTCATTAAACAACACATTGACTTGAGATCAATGAGTAATCTTGATTGTAAAAAGAACACATATCATTTATATAAACTTCTCACTCGTCAAAAAGTTTCGAAATCTAAAAGATTCACACCCAACTTCTGTGATATCTACTGGATAGGCTTTTGGTTTTGAAGTTACTTTTTTTAAATAACTTTATGATGCATTTGATTAAAAAATGAGCTAATTTTATTTTTTCTTCTTTTTTCCTTCCTAACAAAGTAAAATTTATGTTATGTCGTTTATTAATTTATAAATAATTATTGAAAGTCTAATCTTTTACCTTATGCTTCTTATTTACTGCATGATTTGAATGGATTTCTCCGTTTGGTATTACTATATTATCAATATTACTTTTCACCTTAGATGCATCTTCTGAATCAGTATTATTCTTCACGGTAGGTGCATCTTCTGAATCAGTATTATTCTTCACGTTAGGTGCATCTTCTGAATCAGTAATATTTTTCACCTTAGGCACATCTTCTGAATCAGTACTATTCTTCACCGTAGGTGCATCTTTTGAAATTGTTGGTTCTTCCACATTGTTTCCTGATTTAACACAAATTTGTGGTTCTTTATTACTTTCATTTATGTTTGTATCATTTAAAATGGTATCACTTGTATTTTCAATATTTGCATTTTTTATTTCCTCTATTTCAAGAGGTTTTATTGACTGTTCAGTGTTTAATGCAATAGTTTCAATTTGAGTTGAATCTGTTACTTCAGTAGGCACTTTTGATATATCATCCTCTTTGTCACATTTCAAAGAGTCTAATTCTTTAATAGTTTCATTAACATTACTAATTGTAGGTATATTTTCTTCTGCTTTCAAAGGTACAGTTTCTAAAATTTTTTCTTTATTTTCTCTATTTACAGTCTCATTACCAACATTTTCAATATTTTCTTTATTTGTATTTAATTCTATATCTAAAGGCGCATTTGAATTTTGAACATCTGTACTTGGCTCGTTAACATTTTCTTTAATAATAGAACAAGTTTCAGTCTTTTGTTCTTTGGTTTCCTCTTCAAGTTTTGCACTTAGTGTGTATAAAAGAGTTGATTCGTTTGTTATTAAATTTTCTGCAGTATTTGTAACACTTTCGTTTTGTTTTTGATTGCCATCTGTTTTAATTTCTTTTTGAACTTCAGGATCAAGATTTTCAGATTTTTCTTTTAATTGAGCTAAAAGTGTTGCTCTTTCTTGCTGGAAAGCTTTACACAATTCTTGTAGAAGTGAACACTTTCGGTTTAATGTAGCAATTTCAGAATCTCGAATTTGTTTGTCCGATGCCATATCTAGTAAAGCAGCATGACTTTTTTCCCATCGCATTTTCCATAAATTGGTTTCCTTTTCTAATTTTAAAATCTTCTTTGACATCTAGAAAAGACAATGCTTTTTTATAATTACATGCATAAAATGAATAAATAACTTAAAATTTAATTAGCAGAAATTTTTATGCTTGAATATTTTATAATGAACTTATAAAAAATAACATACCTTTTCCATTTCTTCATTGAATCCTCCAAAAACTTCATTGCTCTTTGTCAAAGCACTTTGGAATTCATCGTACTTATCAGTATACATATTAATTTGACTTCGCAAATTTACTTCAACTTGTTGAAGTTCACGTATTTTAGCTTGATATTCAGTCAATTTCTAAAACCAAATCACAAAAGTATTTAGTTATTCAAGATTAACAGACTATCAGTTATTTTACAACTTTATTGACAAAATTAGGTGAATAGTTTTGTGAAAAAAAATGTTCTGTATAATATTAAACAACTTACAAGTAAAAGTGTGTTTTTCTCTTTTAAAAGAGATTCTTTCTCTTCCGTCATTTCCAAAGTCACTTTAGCAAGTTTTGCTTCGGCTACTTGAAGTTCATGTTTCATCATTTGATGCATTCCTTCAAAATGTTGTTCTCTAATATCCATTTCATCAAATACTGATTTGAATTTTTTATGAATTTCAATATTATCTTCATGTAACTTTACATTTTTTTCATTCGTTTCAGCCATTAACGCTGTAATTTCTGCTAATGTACTTTGAAATTTCGCAGAAACTTCTTTCCTCTTCTCTTCTTCTTCTCTGATTTTTAACAGACTTTCTTCCTTTACAGCTTTGTTTTGTCTTTGCAGTTCTCGACATAGACTTTCAAGGCGACTCCTTGTCAAAACTGATTTACTTTTCTCTGATTGATATTGCTCATTTTCTCTTTGAATCATTAATACTTTTTTCTCAGTCAGTTTCAATGTTGATTGTAATTTGCGATTCTCATCAAGAATTTCTATATACTTTTTACACATGACTGATAATTTTTCTTCAGGTGTTTCTATACTGCTTAAACCTTTCAAAATCTGTTCAATACTCCGATCATCCTTTTTTCTAGATTTTTCTTCTTTTCCATTGCGCTTTTCTTTTATTGGTACAGTTACGGACTGGGACTGGAAAATATTAATTTGCATTAATATGAAGAAGTTAACATTTTTTAAATCAATGTAATAAGAATATATATTGAAATAAAAATGGAATAAAAATTAAATATTTTTAAATCATTAAAATTTATGATTTGTTTTAAATTATAAAAAGTCAATGATCCAATTATATAAGATCCAAATACTCTGTTACTAACTATAGCAAGTATTTATTATATAAATCGTAGAACGAATCATTTTTTAATGCTTAAAACATAATTGGCAAAACATAGGCCTCAAACAAAAGTAAGGTTATATTTAAAGCTAAAACAAGCAGGTCAAGAAAACTTACTTCGTTCTCCTTTTTCGGCTCGGTAGCAGGTTCGATTTTTATACTTTCAGGCACGCTGTTCTCCATTGTCGGTGCATCTGAATCACAAAAATGTTGTTTATTTGAACAATGACAAATGAATTCTAATTGTACGGCTCGCGTGCGTTACAATAATCAATCTCAAGAAGCTAGTCTTTATTTTCTGAGTAAATGACAATTGACAACAATAGAGCCGTATCCATGCAGACAAGCATGTATATAGTCAAGTATACAACTGCCATGCGCCGTGCGACTGAAGCTCCTGCGCGCGCACTTTCCACTATTTTAAATTAAAAGAGGGATTTAAAGTGTATATCTGATGATATTATTTGACAAAATTTTATTGAGCGATTATTATTTTTGATTTATTTTAGAAGCAGAAATTCCATCAAAAGGTGCCTTTATCAATGCTGGACAAGTGTTTTTTTTTTTTAATATCAATCGAACGTTAAAATGCATTGCGATATGTATTGTGAATTGTGATATGAGGTCATAGTATCATACCTAGCAACCTTTTCGCGCTTCATGTTGTCCGGATACAATACTCGAGAATGCCCGGTCGATTTCGTTTCAACTCAAAATTCGAACATAACAAAGTCCAGTGAAAAATCTCGAACATGTATCCGGAGCACATGAAACGCGAGGTGATTATTATCCAGCCACTATCCAACCATTATTCGACCATTATCCATTAAAATGCATTGCGATATGTATTGTGAATTGTGATATGAGGTCATAGTATCATACCTAGCAACCTTCTCGCGCTTCATGTTCTTCCGATACATAGTCGAGATTATCCACGCGATTTCATTTCACGCAATTCGATGGATCTCGATCGCTAAATTTATGTAAGAGAGAAATATATTAAATTCTACTTAAATATAAACTAGAAAAAGTCAGCAAACGGCTGGCATGATAAATTCTTTACGGTCATGGGCGAGTATTAACTCTACGCCAAAAACCAATCGAACAGTTTTTTACTTCGAGTATCTTCAGGTTTTGAACAATGCATCAATTTAAACAGCGAGGAATTCGATGCAAGATGCATAGCTGCGAAAGCGTGGAAAGTTCTATAATGATGGAAGAAATGTCGATAGCTTCATCTGTTCGCATGAGATAATGTACTGATAAAGTATTGAATTAAACAGCTTTTTTATAACATATATATCAAAAATTTTATTAAAAGACGGTATTATAGAAATGTACAATTGTAATATTAGATTTTTTGAGATTTAAACGTGAAAAACGTATTTAAATGTTGAAATTTTCGATTTCTTTTATAAAAGCTTTTTTAATAATTTATTAATGGACGAATTGAAAACATTTTATAATAAAGATCAATAATTAATACAAATCACATGATTTAGAGTTTTACAATGCAGTTTATTAATTTTAATGCAATTTTACTAGAACCAGAAATCAGAAGTAAACTTATGAAAAGATTTTTATTAATTACTTGTACAGGCCTTGTATGTAGATATTACGGTGCTTAATTAAATATTTTTTAATTATACCTTTAACTAAAGTGCATCGGTTAATGTTTCTCTATTTTTCATAAATAACTGTTCATTTTGTTAGACTGTACTTCCGTTAAGCGCCTTATTAAACGCAACTCACTTCCCAATTGTCCACGGTGCATATCGTGATGCATCTTTCATGATCGTGCCTGGAATTTCATTTCAACTACATCATCTCAATAATTAAAGGATGTAATAAATTATAACACTGAAATGAAAATAGATAATTTCTTTTTTATTTATATAACGTTCTCATTAATTCTTATAGGAATGTTTATGGAATACTTGTGCGTTTTAGAGGCATATGTTTACGCACACGGAACTTGTGCCGTTTCAGTCTTTTATTTTGCACGATGTGAATACGATTTTTGGTAAGCACATATGCCTAATATATTGCCTTGATACAAGATCTTGAAAAAGCATCAAAATTAATTTTTTACACTGTCACTAAAACCAGAATTCTAAAAAGCCTAAATCCTTTCATCGTCCGCAAAAATCCGTCAAAGAATAATAAGATGTTTACTAAAAAGTGCAGAAAGTATAGAAGAAACGTTTAGCATTCCACTCCAACTATTTATATATAGAAATACCTCCGTTTTGTAAAAGTAGAGTCTACTATCACGTATAACCTCTTTCTGAAACTACCACCACATTTGCAAGCAACTCTGCGCCCCCCGGCCCCCGTCGCGTAAACGCCAAACTCCTAATTAGGAGCCACGAGTGCAACCTCTTGCTCACTCCGGTTAAAAAAGAAAAGAAAAAAATACGGCACACCGAGTCCAAGTTTCATTCTCCGCGGCGCTCGGATGTTTGCTTATCCGACATGTCGACCGCGCGATTGAAATAATTACCAGTTATCCTCGACGGTGCGACGGCGAAAACGTATCGGTTCTCCGGACGAACGCAGTGGGCCTTATCGAGGAAGGCAAGATCGGCTTGGTCAGCGGGCAGAGAGCCGTAACTTTCCAAAGTTTGCCGAGGACTGCGCGCGCCGGACTAACGTGGCGACGAGAGGAGAGGAGAGGATCGCGCGCTCGTGTTCGTTATTTCGGGAGCGGGGTCTAAAGTTAGAGAGCCCCTAGAGGAAGAGAAAGAAGGAGCACGTGTCGCCGACAAGTCGATTGTCGAAAATTACGAATCGGTGGGCGATGCGGCTCGAGCCTAGCTTGCGATGGATCGCACGCGTGCGGCAAAATCGTAATTGATCGAGAGAGAGAGAGAGAGAGAGAGGATGGCCTTTCTTATATGGCATTAGGAATCGGTGCATTTTTGATGAAAAATTATAAAAATTAATTATCGGTGGAACGCAAGAAAATTATATTTAAGTGAGCTGATTGCTGGTACATACTGAGTTATACTACGTCGCTCTTAACAAGCGGATGTGAAAGTGATGGAATGTGGGATCGCTCGAAAATATAAAGATAGTCATATTTTAAGAATAATGATGTACATTTGTATAGCACGTCTGAAATACAGCAGAAGACCCAATTACTAATGTTTTTTATGTGCAAAGTTATCATTCGTTTGGTGCTTTCATTTGAAATGAAATTTTTTTAAAATTAATTTATAAAATAAATATATCTTGTTATTATAAACGAAAAACAAACGAAATGATTAGATTACAAAAATTGTTAGATTTTTTCACGATTTTGAAACTTAAACTTGAATGCAAAATTATGATGCTCAGCGTAATATTTGCCTGCATCATCATTGATTACATAAATAATTTTGAGACTGAGGAAATTATTATCTGATTTTTATAATTTAAAGCTGATAATAGCTGCTTGCTGTTATAAATAACAAGCTTGATAAATCATGCATTTTATCTTTAAGTCTGGGCCCGGCAAGACGAGAGAACGTAAAACATAGTATTAACTTCTATCAATCAAAAATGAAATTTTGTGCAATTGCAGTTATTGTGTTAGTGTTTATTTCTCAAGTAAGTTTTTTTGACTGTATTTTATAAAATTAGTATTTTATGTAACAAATAAAATATAAGAATTCCATATTGTGATAGTATGCTGCCGCGGATTGGAGGGACGATTTAAAAGAAAATCATACAAAGAGACTTCATGGATACGTAGATGGTTTAAGAAATGTTCTAAAGGTAAGAATTACAATATTTTCGTATACCTGATTAAATGAGTAATTGGAATTTACGGAATTGTTACATAATGATACTCGTTACGTAATATATTATAATTTAAGTAATAACTATTTAATCTGTAAATGTTTTCAATTTTAATTTCAACAATTGATTCAAATACTGTTATTTTTTAATAGTCAATATATCATGCTATTGTTTTTATAGTCTCTTGTAGCCACAAAAAACACCACGGCAGCTAAACAATGTTTAGAAGACGCAAGCAACAAATTTGATGCTATAATTTCTCAACACAGTTCAGAAATTGACCAGTGCGTTGCTCCACCTACTGAGCAGCCAGAAGCAAAAGCTTGCTGTGACAGCCTTAGAAGAATTATCATAAAAGAAGTTGCAGTGGTTGGTAGTAATGGAACGAAATGCGTTATCATTTCGCCAAGCAAAGTTTCAAGAGTTTTAATTAAATAGTTTCTGAGATCATTGTAAAACCTTAAATTTATTTGTAAAAAGGCATTAAAAAATAAATAAATTATACAGAGATATTTATACAATGTTGTAGATTAGAACTGTTATTGCTATCAAATATCCCTGGTGGAAATCGCCCATTTTTCTCCCATTTATGAAACGCTTTTTTCCACATGTTTTAACCATTTCCTAG
>JAWWEM010050784.1:0-10687 GCA_035582935.1 Ormyrus thymus
AAATTTCCAAATTTAAAAAGCACTAGTAAGATCGGGCGCGTTTCGATCGATAAATACTCGAAAACCGAACGAATCTTGCATGGGATTTTTATAATAAGGAAGGAAGGAAGGATATATATATACTTATTGATATCAAAGAGTAGTCGCCGCATGAAACTGATCAGCTGATGCCGCAGCTGTCAAAAACAAAACAGAAATACTTCTATTTTGTCAGGATTGTTAAAAGAAAAACTAAATATGGGAGAAAGAGATTACGCTCCTTTAAGTGCAGCTTGTGTAAAATCATTAAATGATAAGATTTATGAAAAAAGGAAAGCCGCCGCTGTAGAAATCGAAAAGTAAGGTTAAATGACACGTACTTTGTTTATTTACACTTTGATTTTCGAAAGTTTAGTTATAATTTGTTTAAAATTTTTAAAAGTGATTACTTTTTACGTTTTTCTTTATTTAAAATTAGATTTAACATAATTTTTATTGCCTTTAAGAATGATCAAAGAATTTGCTGCACATAACAATACTGTTCAGATAAAGCGATTGTTGAAAGTATTAGGGCAAGATTTCGCTACATCTCAAAATTGTCACGCTCGAAAAGGAGGATTAATCGGATTGGCAGCAATAGCAGTTGGTCTGGGAACTCAAAACACAGCAAAATATACTGAAGATCTTATCCATCCTATTTTAGCTTGTTGTTCAGATGCGGACCTCAGAGTTAGATATTATGCCTGCGAAAGTCTTTATAATGTTGTTAAAGTAGCAAGAGGAGGTATTTTGCCACATTTTACAGATATTTTTGGCGCACTGAGCAAATTAGCCTGCGATACTGAACAAAGTGTTAAAAATGCTACTGAATTACTTGACAGATTAATGAAGGTAACTATTACATAACAAATTCTTTTAAAATTGAATTTAAAGTAAATAATTGCATGACTGTGAATAAAATTATTTTTGTTCAGGACATTGTTACTGAAAGTGGCGTATTTGACTTAGTGGCTTTTATACCTATACTTAGAGAAAGAATATATACTAAAAATCCTTTTGCACGTCAATTTATTTTATCATGGATACAAGTTTTGGATGCAGTGCCTGATATTGATCTTGTCATCTTTTTACCAGATATTCTTGATGGTTTATTTAAAATTTTGGAAGATCCAATTCCAGAAATAAAAAAGTCTGCTGATACAGTTTTTGCTGAATTTCTTCGTAGTATTAAGTCAAATCCATCCAGAGTAGATTTTCCAGCAATGACTAATATTCTTATTCTGCATGCACAAAGTCCCGATGAAGTTCTTCAATTAACTGCAATTACCTGGCTAGATGAGTTTGTTCGGTTATCAGGTCAACTACTTTTGCCTTATACATCTGGTATTTTTACAGCAATTTTACCTTGCTTATCATATGATGGAGATACTCATAGAACAATAAAGGACACTGCCACACGTGTGAATAATAGTCTTTTTAAACTCATAATTTCAAAGAATGAAGAGAGTTCTGTCGCTGATAGTCTAGATCTCTCTAGTATTATTGAAGTATTAACAAAACACTTAATGCTGCAGCAGATTCCAGTGCAAACAAAGGTGGCTGTTTTAAAATGGATTTACCATTTGTTAACAAATTTGCCTGAAAAGATGTATCTTCATATTGAAGAAATCTTTCCTGTGCTGATGAAAGTTTTGAGTGATAACTCAGAAGAAGTAGTTCAGCAAACTATAGTTGTTATGGCTGAGTTGATTGGCTCAAAATCAGCAAATGCTGCTCAAAATAAGTATTTTACCAAATTTATGGTCAATTTGTTAAGATTATTTTCTGCTGACAGGCACCTTTTGGAGGATCGAGGCTCTTTTATAATTAGAGAACTATGTGTTTTATTAAACTCAGAACACATTTTTAAAGTTTTAGCAGAAATTTTAAGAGATGAACAGAATTTAAGATTTGCAGGTATTATGATTCAAACTCTTAATACAATTTTACTAACAAGTTCTGAACTTTTTGAATTGCGCAGCAAACTTAAAGATTTAAGGACTGACGTAAGTAATGAATGAAATATTAATTTTCACGAATTTAAATTAGTAAATTAATATTTTTTTTATTATAGGAAAGTGTTGAAGTATTTACATGTTTATATAAATCGTGGTGTCATAATCCAGTAGCCACTGTGGCTTTGTGCTTACTAACCCAAAACTATGGTCATGCAAGTGATCTTGTTAAGTATTTGTATCCTTTTAAAACAATTATTTCAAAGAAATGGTAGTGTAATAAATAATATTTAAGACGAAAGAAACAAATATCTTTCCTTAAGTTCCTTTTTAGTGCAAACATTGAAGTAACTGTTGAATTTCTATGTGAAATTGATAAACTTATACAACTTATAGAATCTCCAATTTTTACATGTAAGTATTATCTTCAATTAAAAACATTCAAAAAAAAATAAATAAAAATTTTTATCAGCTTATTACAAAAAAAATTTGTTTAGATTTACGATTGGAACTTTTGGAGAGAGAAAAGATCGAAAATGAATATTTAGAACGAGCTTTGTATGGTCTTCTTATGATTTTGCCACAAAGCGAAGCTTTCTGTTTATTACATCGTAGATTAACAGCTGTCCCTACAAAGCCTATAAGTATGTCGTCTTTGAAATCCGAAATGAAAAAGATTGAAGCAACGAAAAGTGAATCTAAAAGAGATAAAATAAATTTTAACGAATTGTTTAATTACTTCATTGAAGTGCAAGAAAGGCATAAGGAACAAAAACACAAGCTTAGATTAACATTACTTAAGGATACAAAGGAAATGGCACAATCTGATATTTGATAACTAAATTATTTTTTTAAATTATTTTTATTAATTGTTTATTATCGTGCTACAAAATCTTGCAAATTATAAAATTTAATTAACCATTCCAGATAAAAATGAAAGATTCTTTTGTTTTGTTACATAAATCTTCTATTTCAGTCTTAACTAGGAGCAAGCATGCTCTTTTCTCCTTGTAACATAAAACGTGTTTCGTTATACATTTGTAAAAATAAAAATTTGTAAATTTAAGCTTCAAACTAAATGTTTGAAGCAATCTTTACTGTAATTAAATAATTATTATTCGGAATTTATTATCATTCAATAATGTAAGACTAATTGATTAACAATTATTTCATTAACAGATACGCTGCGGCTAAAATTAATAAAATTTTATACTAGTAAAATTAATTATAGTAAAAATATAAAATTACTTCAGAATGGAGTATCGCTGTGAACCGATTATGCATCATATAAATAAATGAATAAGTTTATTTAGTTTCAAAAAAATATTATTTTTTTCATTGTTTGAATGAAATATTTCATTTTAAATAAAAATATATATATATATATTTTACTATTATCATTTTAACAATGCACTTTTAAAAATTGTGTCATTAACATTAATATTATGTGTTGTATGTACACGATTGTACATAATTTATGTACACACTTTAATCAAAATTAAAATATTCTATACAATCCTTTCTACGTATAAACCAAAAGAATTATTTTACGCGTTTATTAGAGATCGAAATGAGAATTAAAATTTTTTAAATTTTTAGTATTACATATTCTACAAATTGCATACTATTTGCTAATTATCAAAAATAATACTTTAAAATTTTTTCAGAAAACAAAAATTAGTTTGGATAGTTTATGTGTACTTTAAACCAATGCATTAAATGCATCTGATCTTGCAAAAGGTATTTTATAAGTAATTTACCATAACATTAAAAGTTTTTAAATGTAGGAGGAACGTAAGGCATTTTGGAACCTTTCTCCATAAAATTCCTATTCACATTGTCTCATTATAATTAGTTCATCTGTTCAACACATCTACACATCATCACTTGATGACGACTGTGTCGGCGTCGTATCCGCATTATCAATTGCACTTTTATGAAGTTCTTCAACTAAAATCTCGTTTTGATATAGTACCAATACAATTTTCTCTTGCATCGAGCAAATTTCCTTCCACATGGTTTCTTCTATTATTGCTCGACGTTTTTTGCGCTCATCAATTTCACTTTGTGATTTATTTACGCTTTTACTGAACTGTTTACCGATAGTTGGAAGCCAAGTATCGAGTGTTCTACAATTTTGATCGTAGCGTTCTTTACTTTCTTGAGAAAGTCGTAGAGAGAAATTTTCAAGCATTCGCTCGTAATTATCCATATCTTTATCAAGAATTTGAGACTGAAGGAAAACTGTTTGAGCCATTTTGTACCAATCAGCGAGGCACTCAGATCGTTGAACTATTGCAGGTATAACTTGCTTATCAAGCAAATCTTTCATGGTGCGTCCCGTTTCTGTTACCTGCAAAATCATAATAAATTGTTATATGCAAAGTAATTTCAAATAAAAACTGAATGTTTAATATATCAGTTGCTGTTATTACTTTAATGCGTTCCAAAACGTGAAATTGTTCATCATTATATGTGAGACTTCGCGTAGCTCTATCTCTTAAAAGATGTTGCCAGCCATCTCTTAAACGTTCTACTAAACCAGCAGCTCTCTGACTTGCTTTTCCCACCCAGGGGCAATATAATACGCGTGTATTAGCATCCCATTCACTTTTTAGACAATTTTCTTTCACGTACCTGTAATTGTTTTTAAATTAAATTACAGAATTCTTGACAAGTACATTTTAAAAAATCAAATAAAAAGAAAGATGAAATATACCTTTGGTGTAACTGAGTTATTGCTGGTGCGAGTTCTCCAAATAATTCATTGCTTTTGGCATCTAATTCTTTTTTCCAACTTTTTACTTCAAAAGATGGCATTGTCGAGTTTTGTGGGGTTGAAGATAAAATAGGTCCTGCACATGACAAAGATGAAGCAGTATTGGAAGAAAGTAAACCTTGATTCATGCGAATACCTAGAAATACTTGTCTAACTATAGTTTCTCCTCTTTCAACAGCTACTGCTCTATCCTCCAGAGCTTTGGTAAAGTCCTTTGCTTTTTGACATTTGTCCAAAGCTCTGGTGAGTTCTGTACTTAAATAATTAACAAATGCTAATACTGCATCTTGAGAAAGTTTACTACATCTAGCTATCTTGTCAATTCTTCTTTTACATTCATGACCAACTGAGCAAGCAGATTTAGCTTGACTAGCATCAGCTTCTACAGATACTAGGCTGGCAAAAACCGGAAATTTTGGAAGTTCTGTATCTATAGGAACAATAACATTATTATTTTCTCTAGAAAACAAAAATAAAGGTTCATCTATAGCAGTCAATGGGTAGCCTTTTCCAGGAGTTGATTCTTCTATTAATTGCAGAATTGGTGTTTGATTTTTTAAAAGAATTTGTGATCTGGGTGGAATATTTGTTTGATCTTGAATGTGAGCTTGGAATGCAGCAAAATGTTCTTCCTCAGGATGCAAATAAATTTTTATTAAACTTCCTCCATGAACATCAAAAATGTTAATTGCTGGTCGCCTACAAAGAGTATCTGTAACTCTTGAGAAAAATCGATCAAAACTCCAAATTTTTTGTTGATCAACTTCTAATAAACCTGCCAATAGAGGAGTAACATATTTCTTTAAACCTGCACTCAAACGACAACTTGCTGGCAATTCTCTATTCCATTCAATTGGCCCATTTTCTGATGTTTGTGTGCCAGCAATTACACCAGAAGCCTTCTTTGTAGTTATATAAAACATAGTTTCTCTATTTCTTCTACCACCATAAGGTCTAAATGGAAGTTGGCCTGTAGCTACATGATACAAAGTCACACCTATTGACCATAAGTCAACTGTTGCTCCAAAACTTTTTCCTACAGGTTTTCTCAAAACTGCTCTTTCATACATATCTGGATGAAGATATTCCTCAGTACCATACAAAGAAACAAATTGTTGATCTTCTTGTAATTCTCGAGCAGCTCCAAAATCTGTTAGTTTATAGATAGTATTACCGTCATCAGCTATAAATTTCATGATATTTCCTGGCTTAAGATCTCGATGAACTAAATTATTATCTCTGAGATGTTTCATGCCAGCAGACAAGTGCTCTAAGACAAGTAAGAATTCTTCTTCTGCCAAACCATAGGTATTTTCAGGATCATCTAAAATATTAAATAAACTACCACCTGTACATAATTCCATAACAATAACTTTTCCCCGACCATCTTGCTCTTCCTCTATGGCTAATAATTTGACAATATTTTCATGCTTTACTTTTCTCAAAACCTCAAATTCTCGCATTTGTACATCATGAGGTCGCATGTGACTAACTTGATTAAATGTTTTAACAGCTACTGGTTCTCCATTATTTTTATTTACACCTTGAAAAACAGCACCAGTAGCTCCTTTTCCAAGCACACTGGTTGTACACCATACATAATTAGTAGAGCCACGTAAGAAAGACATGTTTGTTTGAGTCTATAAATTTTTTACTACAAACATTATAAATACTTTAATTTTTATAATTTACCAAATAACAATATTTAAATAATTTTCGGATTAAGTACCTTGAAATATCAGGAATTTCTTTTCTAGTATTTATACTATTATAAAATAATAATAGTCATCTAAAAGTTGCAATTCTCACTGTTCCAGCTGTTTAAAAAACCTAAAAATTTTTTTTTTAATTGTCAAAAGTAATCAAAACATTAGTCAAACAAAAGATTGTCTATTCTTCATTGTTGTTCAGTTTTAACATTTTATAGCCTACAAAAATTTTTATGAAACATGAATTTAAGAAGATAAATTGTATTAATAAAATCAGTAAAGTTAAGGTCACTTACAAATGAACAATCGTATTTGAAGAAAAAAAAATCCATTACAGAAATCACCGTCCTGTCATTCTCATTTGTAACTAGAGGTTAGGTTACAAGCAGAGTTGTCAAAATAAATGTAGGAAACTATAAAGGAATAGACTACTTTATTACTTACAACCACGTAAATTACCTACCGTAACAAATTACATTTGTTACGCGTAATATATATACGTAAAGAATAATTCCTTTTTCTACGTCACATTTGTTAATATATATAAAAAATCACATAATTTAAAAAATTCACGCTGTCTTTAATTTTTACAAAGCTCCTTGCTATTTGAGATGTAGGGTATTAAATTTACAGTTTTTCTGAATTTTTCCCTCATAATCATTATTAATAGCAAGTACTGTAATTTGATTCTATATTTGGATTCTTATGACTTAGAAATGTATGCAAACAAAAATTAGACCATACATTGAATAAACGTAAAAACCGATCTTTATTATTGAATGCATTTGACTTTATTATTTTAAAATTACTACTTTATTTAAAAATAACTCATATTTTTTTAGAATTGTGATATTTCAAAATCAAATGACACTACGCCACGCGTTAAATCAGTATTTACTTCGTACATACAAGAATCAAAATTATATGAATGAGCGGAATGCTGAAGTGAAAGTAATAGAAAAAAAGAATTAAAACCTAAAGAGAAAAACTTAAAAAGTTTTGTTGATTTGGTGAGTATTGTGGAATGTGCCAAAATTAATAAATCATTATTAAAACTTTTAATATATTTGAATCGCAATGTAAATCGTGTAAAATATCATTATTTTATTAATTTGATAAAAAGTCGAAGGTCATCGTACAAAATACCTAGCGTTCATTATTATATACTTATCTTAACAAATTTTTTATCTGAAATTCACAAAAAATATGCGATTAGTAAGTCTAATTTTCAGTGCCCTGGTGTACTGTTGATTTTTAAATCAAAAATTCATTTTAATTTTCGTATTTAAGTATTGCAGTATAGTACTGTTTGGTGGCGATGTAATTACATTTTGTTTGTGCAGTCTTTAATTTTAGATAACTATGAAATCATTATGAAAATAGATTTATTAATTAATTAGTAAAAACTGCTCTTATAAAAAAGTATAGTTACAATATGATACATTTTGATACAAAATTGAATTTTTTATAGAACGACGATCCTTAGTCTTTCTCGTCGGATGTGCTCTTTATGCGCTGGATGTACGTAAGGGTTAGTGACCGGGTCCAGATTCAAGCTGAAAATTTAAGAAATTGCTTAAAATACCCCGGTGGCAACCAAGAAAAATACACTACACGTAATGAAGACGTATTAACTTGTGCTAAATTCTCAAAATTAAAACGACCTCTTTTGCAATCTCCTTAATTAGAATAATTAAAGGTAATGCAAAATAATTGCAAGCACTCACTTATAAAGCCGCGGCGCATCGCCGCAATCGACGTTGTACCACCAATCGCAGGCGAATTCTTTTTGATTGAATATCGTGCCGTTCGCGCACAAGAAAGTAGCTCCCTGGTGGCCCTCCCGGCCATCGTGGCACACGTGGTAGACCTGCGGACAATGCGCGCTGCTGTAATTATTGCGCGTAATCAATCGCTCATTGGAGCATATAAGGAATTCTGCTTTCAAAAATTGCACAATTGCGCTGTCTTTTTATTTCCTTCTGCGCGAATTTGTCGATTGGGTCGGCGTGGTTACATTATGCGCATAGCTTGGGAATAGTCGATTAATTTTTATCGTTGTCGAACTAAAAGCTAGGAGAAAAAAATAGTTGAAAACATTTGAAATTTCGTTTTCTTAATTGGGAATTGATAATTTTTTTTTTTATGAATCTTGTGTTGCTTGGCTCAGCTCGAATCGTAAAGGAATTGTGAAAGTTTTATGTTTCTCTGCTCATTCCTTTTCGAGTTTCACGTATAGCAAATTCTCTTGAAAATAAATGGAGAAAAACTTGCCTTGGATCGCAAAAATCATTATACTTAAGTTTTAAGATGCTTTATATCACGTTTCTTTTATGCTCAACAGCATCGTTACTAAGAACATAATAAAGAAATTTCAGAAAGTTTTATGAAAACCATATTAGAGAATTTTTGCACATTCGAAAACATAATCAAATATTTACGTTACACGTAAAAAAAAGTTTACGGAAGAGTCACACAAAGCAACACCGGAAACTTCCTCACGTGTATATTATAAGAATATCAACATAAAAAAACGTGTCTTAAGAAGATAAAGAATTTTAGGCGCAATATAACGATACGCAGCAAATTCGTTTTCAACTAACGTGAACCATTTTCCGGCTCTGGCAGCAGTGCGTTTTATATATCATTAAGCATTAAGCATGACTTTTACTCGAAAATTCCAGGCATATTAACATTGGCGTACGAGTCGAGGCTCAGATCTCTCGCCTTTTTATTATTCAAAACTGGTTCGTTTACCCGTACGTCTGCGGCATGAATATTTTCTGCGCGGATTTCCGAGTCAAAAAGTGACAGCCTTAGAATTTCGACTCCGCGGGCATTCGGGAAGCTTGAGAACTGACGGTTTCTCACCGAACGAGTACTCACTTGACAGCCGGTTTCCACGTTGGCGTACATGCCTGGTACGGCAGGCACGCGATGACAGCTGAAGCTCGTTTCAGGAGCTACGTGGTAGAGGGGATAGTCGATCCACGGTATTCCCGGTATTTTGCGAAGATCCTGCTTGTTCTTCTCCGCTTTCTTCTTCGCCGTGAATTCCGCTACAGTCTGCAGGAGCCTGTAATCGGACTCCTCGTTGATTGCCAGCGCTTCCTAAAGGATTAGATTGTCTCTGATGTAAAAAGGTGTGGATTTTCATTTAAATGATAAAGCATCGCTTATTATTCCATTGTAATATATAAAAAACGCGCGCATAAATTAAGAGCGTATTAAGACTTAATGGAAATTTTCACTTTCGATGATTACGAAGGTAAAAATCGCCATTGAAAGCGGTGATCAATCTACTGCAATTTCTATAGAACGCAACTAAGTTTCAACTAATTGATCAAAATATATCCATTAATCCACAGCGAACGCGCAGTAAATAAAAATCTCACAAGGCGCCGGGACACCTCGCATTAATCACCCAGCGTCGATCGAAATAATAAAGGCTTCCGCCCAAAAGCCCAGCACCGCGCGAAATTTGAATATTAACTCGAAATACCGGCGCAAGAAAAGCGTTAATCAAGCCAGTACCGCCGCTCGAACGTTCTCGAGGCCAATCTATACGCTCCTTTCGCTTTTCAGCCGCTGAGTTATAAACGCATATGAATCTCTCACATTGTCCGGATCGTCGACGAGGAGGATCAGCAGCAGGAGGAGGACAGTCGACGGCCCCTTCATGGCGGCGTGCGAGGTGAACTGCAGCTCCCTTAAAAGCCGGAGCGGCGAGTCTCGGCGCGCGGCGGGCCGCGCAATTATGTCACTGGACCCCGCGAACGACGGAGAAAGTGCGCCGGAGCAAGGCTGACCGTGTGCATGAACGTGCATGCGCCGCTGCCGTTTATTGCCCCCTACCGCCGCCTGCGCTCTTCCCTTTTCCTTCCTCTCGGCCGGGGCTGCACGCGGGCCCGATAACAATGCGGCCGCTGTTCCTTTTGCTAAGTGGAACGGCGCTCGGTTCAAATGGCTTTTTGCTCAAGAGCTCGCTCGGGGCTCTACGCATGCTTATTCGGCCGGCGATGGATTTTTTTATTCCTTTTTCTTCGTAAGCGAGAAAGTTTTTTCGTCGCGACACGAGTCGTGGACGAAGATGATGAATAAGTACGACGTTTCTGTTGAGTTTGGGAGATGATGAGATTAAGTCTTTTATTTATGCTAAATTTTGCCTGGAAGTTGGGGATTTTTTATAATTTTAAGTTTAACTTTTAACTTTTTAAACTTTAATA
>JAWWEM010050785.1:0-10686 GCA_035582935.1 Ormyrus thymus
GTATTGAAGCTAGAATGATCTATGCGCTGTCGCTTTATTCATTCCCTGCAAATCTATGTAATGCGCATTTTAATATTCTAATATTCTATTATTACTCGTTATGTCCACTACGGCAATCTATTTTTTATTATTATTATTTTTATCATTGTCTATATTTTGTTTTATCTTATATTTTATTTTATATATTGTATCTTATGTTGTTCATTAGAGCCAGATGGGGTTAAACCCCAAGGCCAAATAAAATTAATCTAAAAATCTAAATCTCTCTCGATACATACCTCCGTGCTTTACTCTCACTGCTATCACTTTTAAGAGCTTTTACTGCCGCCAATGTGCCTTCGGGCGTTTTTGTTTCAGCTGCTTGCACGCAATAAATTGTAAGTCGACGCAGCAATTAATATCATCGCTGCGCAGTGCGACTTGTAGTTTTCTTTACCCATTTTGACAACACCAGCCGGCCCCAAGAAACTCAGGTTAGGACAGATAGCAGCTGAAAGCGCGAAAGGCGGCAAGTGCAACGAGAGCCAATAGGAGGTACGTCACTCTCACCAATTACCAGCTGAATATGAGCTTGTGTTATGTCGTGTGCGGCGAACGACTCCCCCGCGCTCAATAAACTCTTGCTCGATCTGCAAAAACCCGTGCCACAGTAAGTGCGCGGGTAAAAAGAGAGATGCGCCGTGTAATAATTGCCATGCCATCAAGCAGCCGGGAAAATCAACGGTTTCGTCCCAACCTGCAAGCACACACAGGGCTAGTGTGCCGACGAAGCGCGGTGAGGAAGGGGAAGGGAGAGGAAAGTCATCTGCCCCCACTAAGTCGCCTCTCAGTCAGCAGCGCAGCCAGGTTCTCCCGCCGACGCGCAAGCGCAGCGTAGATGGGGATGTTACGGCGCCAAATTTGAACTTAGACCATAGAAATTTGGAGTCATCTACCCCACTTCTGAAGACCAATACTACATCCAGCCAATCGAAAATCAGGTCTAAACTAAATTTATATTGTAATAAAAATAACAGTGACACCACGATCACTACCCCCATAGTCAAGAATTCAAAGAAAAATTCCGATCTTTTGTCAGCTTTCGATAAATTAAGCATTACATTTTTGAGCAAACTTGAACAACTCGAGGATTCCTTGAACTTAATTTCAGCTATCAAGGAACACTCAAATCGAATTGATATTAGTTTCCTCAGTTTGTCAAAGCTGGTAAAATAGCAAAACACGATGTTAGAGAATCAAAACCTTTTGCTGGAAGCGTGTCTTCCTAAGCAAATGGAGCTGACAAAAGAAAACAATAACTTGCACAAAATTATTAATGATCTAGAATCAATTCTTGAAGTCGATGAAACGGGCGAAATTTCGATCCACGAATTTAATTCTTATGGCAAAATTAAATAAAAATATCGACCAAAGTGAGAAGCCTATTATTTCCAAAGTTAACGATTGACATTCTAAACTGGATAAAAAACTAAACGAGAAATTCGATGCTGTGTCACAAAATTTTGATAACTTGACTGTTGGCGTCGCCACCGTGGTGCAGACCGTCTCAGACTCCATCTCTGCAGAGCACATGAATGAAGCATAAATGAAAATTTTCCTCTGCACAAAATAAAGCTTTAGAAATCGATAGAGTAAAGACGAATGAATTATCCTCTGGAAAATCGAGTTCTAAAAATTTCCTTGTTGTCTCGAGTGCCATTGATTCCGATAAGCTAAACATAACTCAAGAAGACTATGCATTTGCTGTCTTAAGTTTAATTTCTACCTTCCTTTCACCACAGGATTTCGGTTCGATCACTCATAACCAAAAAAGTAGGAGACGGCTCGAGGAATGCCACCGCTTTGCTAGTTGGGCTTTCTAGCGTACATCTTTGCAAACGGATTCTCGGTGAAAAATTGAAAAAGACGGGCTTCAGTTCTAAAGACCTAGACTTAGCGCGATTTAAATGGGTCCCTGCTCTGCCTGCTGCCTCTATTTTTATTAACGAATACCAAAGTAAGGATGAATATATTTCTTTCAAAAAACTGAGACAACATGCAAAAACCTTAGGATTTAAATTTCTCTGGCACAGGTACTGCAGATTCCTTGTGAAGGCGAAAGAGGGCAGCGAGTTCCATGTTTTTAAAACAATACAGGATTTACATTATCTCGCTCCACTCCATCTCAACGCCGAGAGATGTACGGAGAAAGTTGAAGAACCCGGTTAGAAGGCAGAGTCCGTTGAGAACCCAGAAGTTAATGCGAGCATAGTGCAGCGTGCAAAGTAGTCTGGAAATGTGAAAAATGTAAAAAATAGGAATAAGGCCAGCAAGACTAATAATACAGGGGTGGTTGACGTGTGGGTTTTCTCAATGTGAATTCTCTGAGAGCTCACATTGATCAAGTCGAACACTTTTTACTAGGTAGTCTTTCTTACGACCTTTTTGGAGTACCCGAGACTTGGATGGGCCCTGTAGTTGCGGACCATGTCGTTCAGATCAAAGGCTTCACATTAATTAGGCAAGACCGTTATATAAACGGAGGCGGAGTAGCACTATACATACGTGCCCTGTTAAAATGCCAGATTTTGGCAAGCTCAAGCACTGAGGGAGGAGGACACCTGGGATTCCGGAATTTATTTTTTGTGAGATCCAGGATGGAGACTCTCCTTCAGTGTTTGCGACCGTAATTTCCAGATCCCCCAAAATAGCGTTTACTAAAGATCCAGATTTTATTGATTCGCACTTTCATATTTGACTACAGTTACAAGATTTTAATGGGTGATCTGAACGCCGATCTTCTGAAAAACAGTAATGACGCCAAATTTGTCCGCAAATTGTCGGCAGAATTGTCGCTGCAGCTGGTGCAGCACGGTTCTACGCACTATACTCCTGGATTGACGTGATGTTTGTGAACGATAACGATGTTATAATTGAGCACAGCAATACCCCAGCGCCATTTCGCAGTAAACACAATGTTGTTAACGTAGTAATATCTTATAAGATATGCTCTCAATTGAACAAACCATTTGAGTATCGCGATATTAAAAACATTACATCCACCTCCTTAATCGAATTTTTAAACGAATGCAATTTGTTGCCATTTAGTTCTTCAACTATCAATATAGAATTAGAATTGGGCTGACTCCGTGATAACCTCACGGCGGCATTGAATAGGTATGCTCCGCCGAAGTTAGTAGTGCCCAAAAAGGGCAGACCTCCCTGGGTTAGCGCGGAGCTGGCCCTGATAATTCGAAAACGCAGTACTCTGTATCGTCGTTACTCCCGAAGAAAAGATACCACGTTCCTGGAGGAGTTCGTAGCTCTCTGTCAATAAACGGACGACATGACTCAGTCAGACAAAACGATATATTATCAAAGTAGACTATTTGACGCCCTAGAAAACAACAACGTCTGGAAGAAATTTAAAAACTTAGGACTTCTATCCGGTCGCGAGGAGGAGTTGGGTAGCTTTTCGCCGGACGCTCATAACAGCTACTTTGCTGGTGTGTCCCTCTCTCGAAAATTGTATTAAGTAACCGCCTTGTTTACACGCGTGCTCCACGACCTTGCTCTTTAATTTCTTACATTAATACGACACATTCAAACTGCCTGTCGCAGCGCGTATATAAACATTATTTGTAAACATTTTAAGTCAGCATTTAAATTTTCAAATGGTGTGTAAATAGTTCGAACTGTAAATACTGTAAATATAACTGTTAGTGTGCGTGTCTTTAAAATTAGTCTCTACCTCGAACTTTAAATCACAACCGCGTGTCGCTCGACTAAACTTGGAATCTATGCGCCGGTTAGATGTTTCTTGTTGCCCACTCGGCCCTGTGTATCATGCCCAGTTGCGCGCATTGCAAGAAAGGCATCGAGGCAAATAAAATTACGTGCAGCGGATGTCAGCGAATTTTTCATGAGTGTGCGGGCCCAAATTTGTAAATAGCGCAAGAGCATTTGACTGCTGCCGGCAAACATTAAATTCTGGCCTCAAGCTGCTAAATCCGACTAAGATTGTCTCCAAAGCTCGGCGCTCTTCCGATCTATCGGCACAGGCGCGAGCATCAGTGGTTGATTTAGCTCGCGGACTCGATCGGAGTGCTGACTCTGACTCGCAGGACGAGGCGCTTTCATTACCTCCGTTGCCTCGCAATCCACGCCATACCTTAGTAGCCGCATCAGCCACTGGCAACTCCGACATGAGCTCCGAGCCCATAGCGCCTGCGCCCATCACTTCCGTGCCCTCTAACTGGGCCGATCTTTCTCGATCTGAGCAGTCTAGAATATCCTTGCAGATTCTTCTACAGACTGAATCGACGTTGCAAACATTGGTCGATCAGCACAACCAGATTCTTTACAAACTTGAACAACATGACCAGAAGCTTGCTTTGCACTATCAGCGATTAGCCACTCTTGAAGAGTCTGGCGCTGCTGATCGCACCGAAATCGAGCAAATCAAAGATTTGCGCCGCAATGAATCGCCCTCGTCGGAAATCAAGATCAATGGAATCCCGCAAGCAAACACGGTCCCTCTGGTGGATCTTACAAAGAAGATTTTGGAAGTACTAAACCTTCACGCTCTTACAAGTGACGTCCTCACTACTCGAGTAATTAAGCAACGCGAGGCAAACAAGCACCACCGCGCCATTACGAGCAACTCGGAGGGTTTAATCAGTAGTCAGGCTGCCCATGGTGTTTCCTGTTTTTCGTACGTTGCTCAATTCAAATCGCCTACCATTCTGCAGCATGTCTTGCAAACGAGGAGGCGACATCGAAAGGTCAATTACACCGACCTCGTCTCCACTGGAACTTCCTTGAATATTTCAATCTTCGAAATGCTTCCACCGCTGATTCACCAGCTCGGTTTAAAAGCAAAGGCCAAAGGAAGCTCAGCACTGCATTACTCACTCCGGACACCGCCCGGTTGCGAGATTTTAAAAACTTCTTTCCTACTGAGTTTTCTACAGATTTTCAGAGTAAAATCGAAGCCTTTGACTTTGCAGCCTGCACCAACCACGATGTAGACGCTATGCTGTCGCTTTTTCAGAGTACGGCTATTACTCTTCTAGATCTCCAGGCACCATACACTGAGCAGCATTTCCGCAGGAAACCAGCCCCTTGGTTTAACCAACAACTGCGCGACCGGTGCAAGTAGAGGGATCGATTGTACGCCAAGGCAAAGAAATTTAACAACTCTACTCTTCTGGCCCACTTTAAGGTTATTCGGAAGGAAATAAAGCGTGAAATCTCAGCAGCGCGTGATAAATATTTGGCTAATAAGCTACAGTCACTCGAAAGCCATGCCAAGAAGTGGTCTTTCCTCTCTAAACTGGGTATCGTCGGAGATCGCCCTAATTCTTCTTTGGCAACTTTTGAGGCCGCCGGATTAAATAAGTATTGCGCCTCTGTAGCCACCGTACACCCACTCTGCACGCCGGATGAACTCGATGAAATCCTGCTTATTTCTCTCGACCCTAACGCGCCGATCTTGAACATCCGCCCATTAGAATACTCGCAAGCCTTGGCACTCCCTTATTTCAAGGACGTATTACCACTCATGTGCAAGCACCTGACTGATATCTTTAACACGTCTCTCTGCACGGCCGTCTATCCTGATACTTGGAAGAAGTCGCTAGTTGTTCCTCTTAATAAGATTGCTAAACCCGCTACACCTTCTGACACTCGACCTATAGCAAATCTCCCGCATTTTGCTAAAGTGTTCGATAAGATCGTTACAGCTCAGCTCGCTGAGTTTTTAGAATCATCGGGAGCTCTATCGCCGTACCAATCAGGCTTTAGAAAAGGTCATAGTACCCAGTCCGCTCCTATTAAGGTCACGGAGGACGTCGAGTCGGAGAAGCTGACTGTTGTCCTCCTTTTTGATTTTGGCAAAGCCTTCGACTCTCTTAAGCATACCGCTCTGCTCCACGCTATGAGACTTCTCAACTTCTCAGATAACTCTATTGTGTGGTTCTACTCTTATCTCTCGGGACGATCCCAGGCGATCCTCTTAGGCTCCAGCAAGGTCTTACCTCCGATTTTATTAAGCTCACAAGCGTCATCCCTCAGGGCTCTAGCCCCGGCCCTGTGACCTTTTTGATTCTTATCAATAGCATCACCAAGTGTCTAAAGTTTTGCGCAAACACATGCATGCTATTCGCAGATGACTTTCAAATCTACCTGCAATGCAAGCGCAGCGAGCTGCCCGCTTGCATCCGTATGTTGAATGAAGATGCCCAGTGCATCGTCGACTGGGCAGATGCGCATCACCTCCAGCTAAATCTCGCTAAGAGCAGCGCCATTGTGTTTGGATCTCACCAAAATCTTGCGAGGATCGATTGTTCTCTCCTGCCACCTATAGAGGTAAATGGGCAGGAGATTCCCTACGTAGAGTCAGTAAGAAATCTCGGTGTAATATTAGCAAATGACCTCAGTTAGAACGCGCATATTGGTCAAGTCAGCTCAAGGATACACGGTGTTCTCAAGAGGCTGCGCTTTCGTGCCAACATCCTCGATCATAGTCTAAAAAAACATTTAGTCACTTCGCTTATTTTTCCGAACATTGACTATGCCTCACTAGTTTATTGTGATCTCACAGGCTACCTCGATTTGAAGCTGCAGCGGCTCCAAAATCATCTCGTTCGCTTCATCTATAAGCTGAAGAAAGACGCCCCTCTTAGAGAGTACTACCGGAAGCTGCATTGGCACGTGATTCCTACTCATCGCAAATACTTTATGGCAATTGCTAGATACAAAATTCTCAATAGTAAAACCCCTAGCTACTTGGTGCCGCTCTTTCCTCGCACAAACCCTGACGCCCGTCGCTCAGCCAGAACGCAAACAGCTGCTAGTTCCTCTTCGTTATCGACCCTGAGAACTGCAGCGTTGGAAAAATCCTTCAGTTTCAAGGCCATGAAATTGTGGGACTCTCTACCGACTGATTTATGGAACATGCCGACGCTATTTAGCTTCAAATCTGTGCTAAATAAACACTTGTCTGAAAAATTTAGCGAGTAAGGCGACGTCTTATTAACCCCATTCAGCATTATCGCAACCGTCTAGTTTAAATTTTAACTTTTCAAGTGTTGATAGGGGCGCTGGCACTCTTATAAGTTGCAAACAATCTGCATAATTTGCGTTCCTACCACCTGTAAAATAGCGATTTAGCCGATTTATGTATTTGTCTTATGTCGCGTACCTTACAGTATTATTAGTATTATAATGTTATATTGCATCGTTATAATTTTATGCTTCGTTTTTAATCTGTATATTTTACCATTGTACGACTCTATGCGATACTTATTTACCTGTGTTTTTCTTGCGTTAAATTATTGCGTTGAAATTACTCTTAACTCTCAATCGTAATTTTATGTTAACTTGAACATAAAAACCAATTGTTACTACTAAATTTATTCATCACTGTAATTATCTATGTACTTATTCAAATGCTATACGGTTCTATGTAACCTTAGCAAATAAAAAGATTTCAATCAATCAATTAATCTCCCCTTGATGACATGGATGCACGATTAAAAGCAATTTTGGAAGCTCCACACGAGGGGTTTCATTTTAGAAGCATAGAGGCTAGTGATGTTATCCTAGCAATTTCGCATTTCTCGTCCCAAGCGCGGGGAGTTGATGGCATACCGTAGAGTGTTGTGGTCAAGTCCATATCGGTGATTAGTCCGCTTCTGGTTAAATTATTCAACTCTTCCTTTTCGTCCGGTGAGTTTCCGGCACTTTGGAGAAAAGCCCAAGTAATTCCACTAATAAAGTGCAAAACTCCATCTTCGCCCTCGGATTTCCGTCCCATAGCATTTCTATGCTTCCTCTCCAAGGTGCTGGAAAAACTCGCGTATGAGCAAATCACGGAATTTCTTAATAAAAACAGGATACTTGATCTCTTCCAGGCGGGGTTTAGGCCCTTTCACTCGACCGAGATCGCCTTACTAAAACTTACGGACCACATCAGATATGGTATAACCAAAAAATTAGTTACCATTGTATAATGTTTGATTTTATTAAAGCTTTTGACAGAATCTTACCATCGAGACTATTTACCAACCTAAGAGAAATGGGGTTTTCCAGGGCCGCGCTCTTGTGGCTTAACTCCTACTTTTTAAATAGAAGTCAAAAAGTTATACTGTCTAATCAGGAATCGACCTGGATATCCACTAATCTCGGGGTTCCACAGGGCTCGGTCTTGGGTCCCCTTATTTTTGTCTATACATAAATGATATACGCGACGTGCTTTTTCCTGGGAGGATTCAGAATATCCTTTATGCAGATAACTTACAAATTTATACGTAGGTTGCGTATGATCAGCTAGACGAGGGCATGGCACTGCTCCGACAAGCGGCATGCGCGGTGGCGGAATGGGCGCAGGGCGCCTCCTTGCAGCTCAATGCTGGCAAAACAAAAGCTCTCATTTTCGGGTGTCACTGGTTCATTGCGAACTTTTTTGACAAAGATAAGCAACACGCCCCCTGCATCGAACTGCTGGATGGAGTCTGCGTCTCTTTCTGCAACTCAGCGCTAAGCCTCGGTATGGTGTTAGATGCCACGCTTTCATGGAAGCCCCATCTGGACTAAATCACAAAGAAGTTCAACAGAGTTTTGTATAGTCTGCGATTTTTTTACAAGTATACTACCGAGGCCATTCGTAAGCGTCTGTCGGAGACGCTACTGTTCTCTGACCTGGATTACTGCTCAGTAGTAATGCTGGATACCTCTCAGGAAATAAAGATGAGACTCCAGGTCCTGCAGAATCTCTGTGTGCGATATCTTAAGGATCTAAAGAAAGACGATCATGTCTCACCCCATAGGTCGGCCTTGTGCTGGTTACGAACGGATACAAGTACGCAACTTTCTCTGCCTCCTCATGTACAAAATAATCCGTATCGGTCAACCTGAATATTTGTATAAATTTTTCAACAAGACCAATGGATCTGTGGGGCGAAACATCAGAGAACTCGCGCCCCCTTAATGCGTTCTGAAACTGGTATAAGATCTTTTAATGTTTAAGGCGCCCACTCCTGGAATTCCCTACCTGCCGAGATCAGAAATTCATCCTCTCTCGGTAGGTTCAAGACTGCAATTCGGAGGCATTTCCTCGAAGTGGAAGGTTTTTAAGTGTTAAATTATTATGTTCTGTCCAGCACACTTTAGTTTTAAGGTGTGAATATATTTAAGGAATGAATGTGTTATGTAAATAGTTGAGTAAGTGTGTGTGGATGTATGTGTGAAAATAGTTTTAACTCGGAACTGATAGATATTCTAGTCATTAATTTATTACGTATTTGTAACTGAGAATTTTAACACATCTGTGAGCTTATCTGTGATATCACTAATTTTGATAATTTTGACTTACTGTGATTTTATATAGTATTACTTAGTATTAGGAAGACTGGTATCACAATGTGCAATATTTGACAGCATGGTTGTGATGGCTGTGATCTAATGTGCAATATTTTTATTCTTTATTTTTATACTTGACTTTTATTTTATATTTTTACTTGCTTACTGTATTTTATATCTGCTAACTGTATTTTAAATCTTTTTTGTACTCGTTACAAATAAATACCCATCTCTCTCTCTCTCTCTCTCTCTCTCTCTTATTAAGTTTTGGGTAGAAAATTAACTTACGAAAAATCTCAACTGTACTCTGTTTACTACGTTAGCGCTGCGCTATTGCCAGGATTTTTTTTTGCGGTGAATCCCTAGCTACTCTCGCGCGAATATAGAGCTCGCTCTTCTCGATAGAAATACCTTAAGCTAAATTTAAATAATAATACATTTTTTTTTAGCAAAAAGAGATCTACACGAGGCTGATAGCGACGAGACGCTGTATGTCAACGACGATGACAACGAGTCGATGGGTGAACGGCGAGAGGACGACGCTCAATATGTGGGCTTCGCCGATGAAGCTTCGCCACCCCTCGTGCGGCAGGGCGCTGTGCCCACCACGCAACAAGTGGGCTATGCCGTTGAAGGTGCTGCTCCCATCACGCGACAGGGCGCCGAACAAGTTCCCCAGGCTGGTGTCGCTGGGGCGGAGGATGCAGCCGACTACGACGACGACGACCGAGTACAGGGGCTATTGAGCTACTTGGAGGAGAATTACGAGGTGCCGTACGCAGCTCTCAGATGAGCGGTTGCATATCCAGTTGAGGGGCTGGATGTGCAGGCACGTAGAGAACGACCGGAACTGCTGCATAATTTTTATTGGTCATCGCATGAACCACAAGACATCTTTGAACATACCAACATTCATGATGCTCGAATTAACGAATTTATTATTAAACATTTTTTTTTTGTTTATTTTTGGTTTTTAAAGTCATTCGGCGTAGAATGAACGGTGAGGCGGAGACACCGTTGAGCTATCTTGTCGACCGCGAATCTCTCGAGCAATACGTTGAATACATTAAAGATATGCCAAAGGCTGCAGAAATCCGGTGGTATCACGACACGTATGAAGACGAATCGTCGTTTTTTTATTCAGCCGATTTAAATTCGCTAAAAGACCTTCTAAATAGAGCTCGCGATTGTTTTAATGCTCCTCCGGAGTTGTCATTTGAAATATAAGTAAAAAAGTTTTTTTTTAAAAAAAAATTATTTTGATATTTGTGATGGAAAATCACGTCGCCGAAATAATATTTTAGAATATTATTTCGGCGGTAAGGAATCCCGAAAAGATAGTTG
>JAWWEM010050786.1:0-10685 GCA_035582935.1 Ormyrus thymus
TTTTTTCACATGTTTTAACCATTTTATGACTATTTGACCGAAATGGCTAGGAAATGGTTAAAACATGTGGAAAAAAGTCTTTCATAAATGGGAGAAAAATGGGCGATTTCCACCAGGGATTCTACGCCGAATAAAGTTATAATTTGAGTTTGGATGATAACAAAGAATGTTTTAATTATATTTATTTTTTACAAAAGTAAACTTTATTTTAATTTCAACGGGATATTTTTAAATGATAAATTAAAGCTTTCTCTACTGATTTTATATAATTAATATAAAATCATTAAATTATAAGTCATTCAAAATATTATGAAAATTAAAACTCATTAACAGGTAACGAATCCCTGAGAACAATCCTTTTTTTTCTATGAAAAACAAATGATTCTACATGAAACTCTAAAGTGAATTAGCCGAGCCATTTCCACAAAACGGGTCCTTGAATTTCAAAAAAAGGCAAAAGTCAAACCCAAACTCCTCCAGCCAACTTCAAAACTTGGGCCCCGCCGCAACTTCCCGAGCAGTAACTTCCCGAAGAATTCCCGCGCGGGATTCAAAAGGCGCACCTCTGCCTAGGAAAATTTTCCACTCCCCCGGTCAAACAGCCTCCCTTCCCCCTTACCCCCTCCGCCTCCTCTACAGCGCGAACAATTGATGAACGCGACAACCGCGTCCGCAAATACATCTGAAATCGAATCCGAAATCGAGACCGAAAACCGCCAAGCTCCGGAGCGACGCGTGCAAACAAACAGGTATACAGAGTCGCGCGCGTTCGCCTTCAGAATCAATATTTGCTCGATACGCCGACGTAGTCGCCCTTCCCCCCCCCCCTCCTCCCTCGCTCTTATTTTGCCTGCTCCCTTCGCACTTGCGGCGGAGAGGCCCCCGCTTCGGAAGGGAATTGCTCTCTCGGTGCTTGAGTTTCAGCGCCGGGGAGCTCTTTCTTTCTTCCCACTGAGGAGGGAGCTCCTCTTTCTTTTTTCTTTTTTTTTTTTTTAGCGGCGCTGGTTTTTGGGGTTGGTTAAGGTGTAATTAGACACGGGATCCACGGGAACGCGTCGCCGGATTCGCGCTTTTCGACGGGGTGAACACGTGTTTCTTTTTAATTTGATTTGCGCGCCCGAGGTGCAACGTGCACTTTTAATTGAAATTTCCTCCCCTTGAGGAGAAAACAATATTATCACGACTTTGAGCCGTTATGCCCGAGTTGTACCTAGCTTATCGTTTTTATATATTTTATAATAAATATCATTATTTATAATATATATATAAAAAAAGTAAGTACACTCAGAATATTTCACTTTATATTTAGTTTGTTTACATTGAAATTATCTAGAAAGCATTATAAGTAAAATTATAATGAATTTGACACGGAAATAAAGCATGCTGTAAAAGATCCAGAATTTTCCAGGTTCAAGAAACTAAATAAAAAAAAAAAAATACTGATCGAATTATAAGAACCCTTGAGCAGCCTTACACGTACTCAAAAACCCCAGTCCAAAATCGATTTTTCCCGGCTAGGTCAAACACTTCCCCCGTCAAAAGTCAAACCTTCGAGAGAGAAACAATGCAACAAGCCGTATATAGTCTCAATGCGATTTATTAGCGAAAAACAAGCGGCTCCCTCTCGCTCTCTCTCTCTCTTTTATCCCTCTAAAAATTCCTGCGCGCGCTGGGAGCAGCTGCTTTTCCCGTCCGCGCCCACCCAGATACGAGGGTGCGAACCCCCTCGGCGCGATATGCGTGCGTTGAATGGAACGCGCCGCGCCACACGTGACTTCCTCCCGCTCCAATTTTACGACGTCTTCGTTCTCGCTTTCGACGCCGAAATTGATTTTTTCGCTCGGGACCGAGATGATGATACGCGAGAACGGCTGCTTTTTCACGATACAGACCGACTGGGCTCGAGAGAGGACCTGATCGATTAGATCGCATGCTCGTGGAAAAAGTAGGCCTGCTCGGGGAAAGTGTAGATTAAGGTGCGTTTAATAAGAAGGATGATGGTGGCAAGTTTGGAAAGTAAAAGTGTCGGTATGGAGTTGGTGGGAAATATTTTCTAGTCATGCATTTTAAGTGTACTAAGCTAATTACTGAGTAAACCGCATAATTTTCTTTTGTTTTGTGAACAGAATTCATGAGTATTAAAGATGTTTAATAAAATAACAGGGTTAATAAAAGAGACAGCGGATAATGTAATTAATATTCAAAAGTGTTCTGTTTTTATTCATTATTCAGTTGCGTTAAATTAAACGTTGGCTTAATAAGTAGCAGCAGCAGTTTTGACCAAACCGCAGTTAATTGAATTTGTTACGTTCAGTGGAATAATTCCTGAACAGGAGTAATGTGGAAAGTAATGTGAAAATATTCGTACTGACAAACAAGCTTACATTATTTTATACGATTTCATTTATGAAAGATCATTTTTTAGTACTAAAAATTAATCGAGATTTTAAAATTAAGCATGAATGAAGTATTTTACAGTAGATCTTATTCCCGATATCCATAAAATCTTATTATTCTTCTATGTAAAATCAGTGAAGCAATGTATGAATAAATCTGGCTCTAGTAGTTAAAAGAAATGCCTCGGCTATCTTTACTGTAACGATGCATTTACTGAGAAATGTGCTGCCCTTCGGCGCATTAAACGAAACATTAAAAAGTAATAAAAGCTGTAATAAAGAAAAAGCATTTCTGTCCTCATTATCCGATGAAAGTAGAGCTTTAAAGTAAAACTTAAGCTTTTTTGCTTTCCAGCATACAGTGCCTCGGGTAGCATCAATTGCAATTAAACCAGCTGAATTAGCTTTATTTCAATAAAATCCGGTTTCATTTAAAAGTTCGCGAAAAAATGTTTGCATCCTGCACTTTGGCAGAAATTCGTCTCTGCACGAATAATCCAGCGCCGCGGAGGAAAATAAAGGCCTTTAACCGTAAAGCCTTGTCAAATTTAACTCGACAGTGGACTGAAAAATAACCAAACAAAAAAATCTCTCTCCCCGGGATTTCATATCTTTTCCACGGTTTGAATTCCGAAATAAATCGAGCAATTTTCTGAAAAATTCGCCGAACAATGTGGCCCCTCCTCCCTTTTTATCGTTTTATCTTCTGCTCGCCGTTCTCCGGCTTTTTGAAAATAAAGCTTTCGCGTGCCTTTTTTAACGCCGGGAAAATCATTAGGGCGTCGCCAGCGAGGAAAATTAGCCCGTTGTGATTATGCGACGAGTATGAAAAATCCAGGGAAAAAGAGACGGGAAAGAAAAATGGCACGTATATTTGATGCCAATTAAAGCTTTATGGACTGAACGCACGAAAGGAGCTTTTCGTCTGTTACTGCAGGGTAAATCGTGTTCTTGAGAGCTTGAAAAAGGAGGCAGAGCCTCGAAAGAGAGCGAGAGAGAGAGAGAGAGAGAGAGAGAGAGAGAGAGAGAGAGAGAGAGAGCGAGCGAGAATAAAGGGCTTTGTAATTCATTTTTTTATATTGAATTAAAGCATAAAGCAGGAAAAGAAGAGGTAAAGTGCACGAATTTATTTTAAAATGTTCACATAAAACTAGCCAATTAAATCAGTTAAATGTACGTTTGTTATGATAAAAGGAAAATACTTGAATGTGCGTTCATGCTCTGTACAAAACACATTGATGAATGTTAAAAGTGTTGCTGGTATGTTTTACAAACTAAAAAGAATAGGACACGGTTCATACCTACGTACTCAGACGAAATTTACAATTAAAATCCTTTTACTCTGACAAGTTAAAAGCTATTTAAAACCCAACTTTTTCACTTTTACGTGCCAATAATTTAGCAATTTACGCATTTAACACTAATTACAAGAGTTTAATTTGCAATTAAGCAGAATTCATTAGCATCAGCTAATTGAACAAAGGCAAACTCAACAAAATACTCGGCTTTCATCTGCCCTACCAAAATTTCCTCTCCCGAAAAAGCACAACAAAAACACAACAAAAGCACCCACAAAAAGGCATCCAACCATCTCTTCTCCACAAGCAGTCACATCGTTTCCTCGATCAAAACCAACCACAAAAACTCCGCCGACACCGGCCAGAACGCCAATAGTCATCTTCCCCGCTGCAAAGTCATCAAAATCTCATTAACTCGAAGAAGGTCGGCAGCGTGTTTTTCCCGACCGCGCCAATTTCCGGGCAGCGGGCAGAATTCAAAGCCCGCGGATTTGCGCGCGCGCGATCGGCCGTGAGAGAGAGAGAGGGGCAGGGGCTTTATCTCGTTCCCCGGCCTATCGAGCAATTTAACTCTCGCTCTCCGTCATTTGCCGCGGAGCCCTTCGTTAAACCGCCAGGAGGCCCTACCGCTTTATTATGCCGGAACGACTGCGCTCCGTCCGGCCCGCGCGCGATAAAGAGTTTCCGCGCCGCGAGCTGCTCCGACGCTTGTGTTATGATTCGCGCGCGGTTCGGTAGCGAGAGGCGATAGGATTTGGGTGGCGTGACTTTGATTGTCGGGCGGAAAATCATTTTGCGAATGCGTGCGGGGCAGCTGTTCTTTTGGCGGAGGGGCGATTTAATAGAACTGCTCTTTCAAAGCGCGTTTGATGAGTGGAATCGAGTCGAAATCGACAGGTAAAGTAAATAAAAGAAATAAATTGTTTTAAGCACTTACTTAAAAAATGTAAATAAAAATCTATTTTATATTGGAAAGTCCCATTGAAATAGATTTATTCAGGTGTAAATTGTAGAAAACATGCATCCCAATGAAGCTTTTTGTATTATGTCAACTGAAAATAATTCTCATAAAATGGAACTATTTTCTTTATAAAATAAGTACAATATGTTTGACAAATAAATGCAGTATTCGACAAATAAAATCGCTTTGTATGCATCATTATTTTAAGATGCGCATAAAAATGTATAAAACTTCATCCAAATAATACGCTTAACATTAAAAATAATCCTTTATCAAATAAATTTTAACAAACCCGTATGCATACTAATTCGTTAATTTAAAAGAAAAAAATTCACCCTACTATTCAGCAACTCTTTCCGACAGTCAACCTCGCCGAATCCAACAGACTAAAACTAACCAAAACATCATCCGAGCTCCTCCCTCGCGCAGAATCCCCTTTGGCGCCGAGCGGTAATTAAAAATCACGTTGCGTAAAAAAAATCCTTCCAATTACCACGCCGGCGCGGATCAGCCTCCGAATCGCGAATAAAAATTAAACAGACAAACCGAGAGCACACGTCAAAACCAACGAAATTGAAAGCCGCCGGATTGAAAATTTCGCCCCCAACAATAAAGAAGCGGAAAGCAACGGCAGAAGTCTTATTAGTCGAGGGCCGCGCACACAAGGAAAGAAATTAAGAGTGCGAGGGGCGGAAGGTCGGAGATTAAGCGGTGGGGACGTGAAAGAGACGCGCGGCGCAATCGGAAAAATAATGAAGGGACGCGAAGGAAGTGAGATATGTAAGGAGGGCGACGCGAGCCGGAGGAGGACAAGAAAAATGGGGAATGCAAGAGTGCCGAATTCGGCCGGCCGACTTTACAAGGGGAAGGTATGAGCGATACGCTCGCCGCTATTTATCAAGGAGTTCGGGAAATTAATGTTTTAGGAAGTAATAATGTTTGATTAATCCTGACGAATGCGAGGAACGGACAGCAATGAGATAGAACAACATTAAAGTAGCAGCTTTGAGGGCAGTGTATTGATCGAAGTTATTTTAACAATTTCTTTTTCTAATAAGATAGTAGTACAAACTTTACGATAAGAATTAATATTTTAATCGAATATCACAAAATATGTTCGATTTAAATTTAGAGCTGCAATTTCCAACAAAATTTTGGTCTTAATAGTTAGTTCTAAAAGTCTTCTTAGGAAAACTTACAATAACGAAATAATTCAGGTAATTGAAGAGATAAGATTTGTAGCTTAATATTAATAATCAAGAGAGGATTTTCCAACCTAAAGTTACTATCGGATTCAATTTATAATCGAAAAGTTAGTTTCCTAAGCGCATTGCTGTAAAACAGTAATAGAATGTTTAAATTTAATATAGGAACGTCAAGAAGCCCTAACTGATACCCCCTATAACCAAGAGTCACTTAGCTCCGTGTAAAGCTAAGGAGGTAACCATTAAAGTTTTTAGAAGTAGAGGCAGAATGACGCCCTCGCGCAGCTACATAACTAATCAGTTCGGAAACTTTCCGCGGCAAAGGAGAGCGCAGAGCGAGAGAGAGAGATAGAGGGAAGATCGCTCGCGAGGCACGACGGGAGATTTACTTTGACCCAAATTTCCGGCTTATTATCTAGAAACGGGACGTCGGGGGCTAAATCTACCGAAAGCCGATAATGTCTCGAGACAATAAATCTTACACTCTAAAGCGCTAATTTCTTTTCTTCGGGATAACGCCCGAGGAAAAAGGGAATTTAAGTGAATCCCCTCTTGGTTTGCCGAGGGATCGCGCGAGAAGGAATTTCTAAATACCGAAAGACGGAATCGCGGTCTCTCGTGAAACATTTATCGATCATTAATTCTAATATACTACCTTTTTGAACTAAAAGAGGACTAGCTGTGAAAGAGTAAAGCGGATTTTGTTCTTTAATTTAGAAGCTATGCGTTTCTTAAAGCTTCCTCGCTCCAAATACTTCGAAAGCTTGTCGATAAAATTTCCATTTTAGATCATAAATGTAGCTTCAAGAACACCAAAAGTAAAAGACTCCCTAAAAAGCCGAAGTAAATGCGAAATCAAACGGAAAATTTGACTCTGAAAGGCGGACTCATTACTGGCCAGCTAATACGTTCCCGCAGCTCCTGTTAACATTCGCACGATCAATCAAAAGCTTTCAGCGACCAGTCCCCGAGGCATTGACAATCGATGATACCCAGCAGAATGTAATATCGCCCGGTTGACGGCGAGAATGCCGGGATTGACCCGTAATTGAATTAGCGCATTGCCAATAAACCCGCCGGCAAAGACAATTTCCAAAATGGAAGCGTCGAAGAACCCCGGCAAATAATCCTGCCCGGGATCACCTTTTATTGCTCGTAGATGAGTCGACCGACCATTCAGCGCCCTCGAGCCGCGATCTCTATCAGCGCATTATCATCATAACACCGATACATCTTAATTAATCTTGCTCCCGCCGGCATTCTCCGATTCGTCGAGTACCATACCGCGAGAAACCCTCCAGTCCCCGCAGGGAGAAAAAAATCGCGCGCCGCGCGGCGAGCAAACAAAAAAGGGAGAAAGCTCGCTCTCCGCGCAGGAGGGGAAAGCTCGAGGAGGAGGAGGAGAGAGAGAGAGAGAGAGAGAGGCGGAAGCTGAGCAGCGAGTCCGAGTGGCGATAAACCACAGCGGTAATTAAGTTACCCTCACGCCCGTACATGCGCGCGATCGATTATCGCTCTTAATAACACCGCGATTATACGAGCCACGCGTTATTTTTCTCTCTCTCTCTCTTTCTCTCTCTCTCTCCACCTTTCGCTGCCGCCGCCGCTGGAATTTGTGGGATCGATATCACACGCTCGGTTAAATTATTGGTTAGCCGAGGCGCGGGCGAAAAAACACGGGGGCTACTTCAGGGGAGTGTTTAACGCGGAGATGTATGTGTTGACTATTAAAACGGAGCTGTTGCGTTTAAAGAAAAGTACGGCCGTGTAACAAAGGCGGAAAGAACAAACAACCGTTTAAAATAATATTAAAACGTCGGTATGCCGGTTGGTGAAGCAGCTGATGTTTTAGATTTAGTGTCAAATATTCAGCGGAATTAAAAAAAATCATTCAGTCCTCAGTAAAAGCGCAACATTCATTTACACGTCAGATTTTGTTAAATTCAGCTTTAGATTAAAAGCTCGGAGTGTCTCCTTTTCACCTTTGATTTTCGGGCTGGCATCAGCGGACAAAGTAAAAGAGCATCCCTCTCTCCCTCTCTCTCTCTCTCTCTCTCTCTTTAGCGCGCTCTAAAAAGAAATAGGTCACTGTTTTTCCCTTTATTTTCCTTTTGCAAATATGACGGAAAGGTATTCTCTTTCTCTTTGAAAAAAGAAAAGAAAAAAATCAGACTGCTAAAAACTAGGCTCCGCGCAAAACACGCGGCTCCGTAATCAGCGAATAACGCTGAAGCAAAATAAAGGCCTCGGCGCTGGAATTAAATGCATTCAGCACTTTCCAAGAATCGTCCCCGCGATTCCCCCAAGAAGCGCTGAGTTCGCAGCCCGAAAATTAGTTTATTTTTCTCTGCCTCCGTGGGGAATTTTCGCTTATTTTCCGGCCGCAGAGGCAAAAAAAGCTGCACCAGAAAGAAAGTCGTTCTCTCTCTCTTCCCTCTTTTTTTTCCCCTCTTTTTTTTTTGCCGGGATCTGGAACAGAAATGGTCGCGCTTCTTAGCTGATGAACTGTCCCTGTTTCGGGGCCGGGCTTCTTTTTTAATGCTCTCTCGTCGATCTTTGCCCGCGAGTGAAAAAAAGCTGCGCGCGAGGGCGTGTAAATGGCGGCCGGCTCGAGCTGGATAAAACGTTTTGTGGGGTGGATGACCCCCCGGGCTCGGGGATGTGCTTACCTTGGATTGTGGGTTAATGTGCTCTCGTCAGGGAATTTTCTTTCAGGAGCCGGGGAAGAGAGTCTGGGGCGGCGAAAAAATTAACTGACCGTCGATCAAGACACTTTTTAGAAAATTCGTTATAAATGGCGTGGGTCCGCAAGCTTTCAAATTTCTATAAGGTTCGGACGAAAAACGTGCCTTTTTATTTAGGCTCTTCTTTCAAGATTAATGATCTGATAAAGCGATACAAATATTTTAATGTAATATACTATTAAAATCTTTTGTTTACCCAGATGACTTTCTGAGCTCTTTCTATGTGAATTATTCAGAGTGCTTATTGATGTGGTTTTATACTATTTTATAAAATAGTTTATTAAAAATTCTGTTAATTTTGAAAGCGAAGGGTCGAAATACAATTCATTATCTTTCCTCTTCGTACCTTTGTACGCAGAAATGCACGAACTTGGCGATACCAATTTCATATTTATCTACGTTATATCCCGTGTCACGAGCTTCAAAGTTGTCACGTAGAAGATTGAACACGCATTTATCTCTCCCGCCAAACTCGCGATCATGTAGTCAATCATCCAACTTGCCAATAAAGAGTCATTTTTAAACGAAACTTGTTTTTCCCAAAATAACATCGTCCAGTTTAATGCCAATAAATAAACAAAATTCTCCTTCATAAAAACGTCAATGAGCTTTATATGAAGCAGAATTCAATCTTGAATTTAGCAAATTTAATTCAGAATTACATACTTAATTTTACGGTCCGAGAAAAAGTATTTACAAATAAAAATTCTATATCCGTCGTTTTATTTTTACATTTAAGTTTTATTTTATCGAGTTTTATTTAAAACACTTATAAATAAATACAGCGACATTCCAATATCATTTTCGGCAGACAACGAGATCGAACCGGGTTCTTCTAATTGCGAGCCCAATGCTTTTCAAATTGAGTCACCGACACTCCAAATAAAACATTTACTACTTCCTTAAAGAACAAATGCCAGTACATAGTAAAACAGAACAATTTGCGAAACAATTCCAGCCGATCCGTTTTACTCTGAAAAAAAAACTACAAATTTTTCCTTGCCGCTGCAGCGAAACGCAAGCAGCCGTCGGCGCAGCTGATAAATCGACTTCAGCTTGCCTCTGACTCTCCGAGCAGTGTAGCGTCAGGCAAGCTTAGCGCTCTTTGTAACTTACCCTTTGATCGCAGCTTTCAATAGGCGGCGTCGCAACAGCCATACGCAGGCTCGCGATTACGTCGTACGCGTCTCGTCTAAAGACGTTATTAGGTTAGAGGATACGTAAAGGAACGAGAGCGGGCCCTTTGAAGGGACGGATTGTTTAATTTTTAACCGGCGATGGGAAAGTCCGGACGCTCGGATTAAATGAAGTCGGGATGAACTTGCGCGCCGATCCCTTGCCGAGCAGGATCGGGATAAAGTTTCGAGCGCGAGTCTGAGTTTCCGCCGCTCTCGTCGCGCGGAGCGAGAAGTTGCCGAGTTTAAAGAAAGATTTACCTCGTAAAGTGTAAGGGAATCTTGGGGCGACTAATATTTGTTTGATAGTTCGGAGTTCGGCGAGTGTACTTAAAAAATAAGTCGCTTTTACGTGAACTTAAAATTTGAGATTAATGTTAATTTGATCGGTCGAAGATGCACAAGAAAAGCGTCAGAACGCAAGATTCTTCTCGCAACCAAAAATCCCTTCGCGATCCGAAATTCCAAGCGGACGATCTAATCATAAAATATTTCGCTGCTTTACTGGCACCTTCCAACTTTAATCGACGTCGCCGTCAAGTTTTCGCACGCGAGCGCGGCGCGCGAGTTCATTTACTTGCATGAACTCGTAACAAGTTTATTGTGCATTAATATTTATGGCAATCCTGTAAGTCAAGCTTAATCTGAGCTGTTCTGCATGCTCGTCGCGGCAAAGTGGACACGAAGTCGTTTTCTTGGCTCGCGAAGCCCCTCAAGCACCCGGAGTCTCTTCCTCTCTCTCCCTCTCTCTCTCCCTCTCTCTCTCTCTCTCTCTCTCTTCTTCTCTCCGACGTTTCGTGTCATTTCGCCGCAGCCTTTCGTTCTAGCGCGCACCCTTACGTCCGTCTGTTTCTCCTAATTAAGTCCTAACTCGGAAGTGCGCGCGACTCTTGAGAAAAAAAAAAA
>JAWWEM010050787.1:0-10683 GCA_035582935.1 Ormyrus thymus
CGTCCCCCCCCCCCCCCCCCCCCTCCGCCGGGCAAAGCAAACACGAGGCGGAGCTCGCGCAGATGCACGGGTAAATGTCGCCGAGGTGGCGCATTAAAGAAGTAAATAATTGCGCACTTCGAAAAAAAAGAAGGACCCGCGCGAGGCTAAAAATTAAGCCCCGCGCCGGGGGGAGGGGGGATATCCTTTTGACAGGCCAGCTGCGCACCTGCCTAAGGTTTTCGGGCAACTCTCGAGTGCGCGAGCCGTGTGTATACTTACGACCTCGAGTGCGGCGCGTGTACACCTCGCGATATCGCGGCGTTTTATTTCTCTTTTAGGAGGAGCTAGTTTTGTTGATCGCTTTCGGCCGCCAGGTGCTTCGGGGATCTTGCTTTTTTTTTTCTATACGGAAAGATCGCAGATGTCTTCTGTCGGCGATCGATGATAATGTGGGAACGCTCGGCGAAAAATTTCGACGGCAGCGTCGCGCTTTAATATACAGGTGTTGAAATTTGATGTCGCGACTTATTTTTTTATCAAGCTCTTCTCAATCATTTAATTTATGTAAGATTTTAGATATCCGAGCGAATAATAATATTTTATAAGTAATCAGATAATGCTCTCGAGCTCGTTAATAACGTTGTCTTATTTATTTGAGAAGAAGTTTAATTTTGACTAAATTTACCTTTTCCCGAATTCCCGGCATTTAAAAACTAAACTACGTAATTTCGCGTGATCCCCGAGCAAATATTCATTACCCGTCCGCTTCAATATTGACAATGGGAAGTTGGAGGTCACTTTGCAACCTGTCAGATAGCATTCTCTACGTGTATACACTCTCCTCCCTCGCGGCGAAAATTCTCGAGGCAAAGGAAAGGCTATAGCGGAGCAGCTTACCTCTTCCTCTCTCTCTCTCTCTCCTAGACGTAGTAAAGTCAAGAGATGTATCTCCCCCCAGGGGGAAAAGGGAGAGGGAGCGCGGAAAGAGCGGAAAGGAAGTCATAGACGGGGGTCTTAAGGTGCGATACACGGAAAATGGAAGCGTCTACCTTTATTCGAGGAGCCGCCCGAGCCAGCGGCGATGAAAGCCCCTTCTCCGTCCTTTATCCTTTGGTAAAAAGGGCGTGTGTACGTGTGCGCGAGACAGATACGCCCTGACTTCAAAGTGCTTTTCTTCCGCGCAGTCCGAGCGGTAAAGCGAGAGGAGGCGAAGCTACCGAATTTCCGGAACGCGCTGGCTTTTCGCATCGACGTCGCGATCCCTCTTGTTTTGAGACTGGATCTTTCGGACTTTCTGGCGAGCGATGCGATTGTTCTGCAATTCTTGGCGAATTTGCTTAAAAGGGCGCTCCGATAGAATATCTGCCGGGTTCGGCGCTCGCCCGATCTTCAGCGTTCGAATTGTCGTAACTTTGTTACACTGAACTTGTTTCGCTCGCGATTCACGGCTGGTTAAAGCCTTTGACTATATACGCAGCTTTTTAAATACTGTGATGGATATAATGTTTGCCACATATTTTTCTCAACGAAACTGTCGATATTCCATCGTTTAAAAAACTGTATTTATATAGTTTATTTACGTTATTGTTCGTCGATGTTTATGGCACTGTTTGCCTTTATTCGCTAAAAGTATTTAATGGGCATAGAATTATATTTTTCAAAAAAAAAAAAAAAATAAAAATAAAAAACCCATAAAATATTTCTCATTTTTAAAATATACCCAGCAAATAAGGGAATATTAATTCAAGAGTAATTTCTCTTTTCAATTTGTCTGCAGGATGGCTGGTTCCTAGCGATGATCCTCTTTCGCGAACCCTCGGACGTTAATCGCTTCTAATCCTTTATGAGCAACGCGGCAAATTCTAATAATTCTCTGATATATTCAGAAATCGCCGGGCTCAAATTGCGCCCGAGTAATAAAACACTTGCCGCGCAGCTTGCCGATCTAAATTAAAGTTTTCGATCAATGCTCGCTCCCTCGCCTCCCGAAAGAAGATTAAAACTTTTTCCAAAGCTTCGAAGCGCGCTAAACCAAAAAGTATTACTTCGTCAGATCTAACTTATAATTAGTCAAATTTGCTCAATTAAATAAATTCATATCCTCCCGGTTCGTCACACACCATACATTCAGCGTAACAAAACCTACAATTAAGTCAAGCCACAACGCAAAGTTCACAGAACTATAGCAAAGCGGCGAGTTTTCCCCCGTATAATTAAGCCCTTTCGCCGTGACTTTACTTCGGTGGGTCGGGCCCGCGTCCGTAGGAAGGAAATGGTCTCGCTGGCGTCACGACAAACCGTCCAGCGGAACTCGCGGCTTGCTGGACATTCCAGCCGTAATTCCGGAAGTCGCGCGCGAGTTATCGCCCTTCCTGCCCCCCCATCCTCCTCGGGGCGGCCCCGCGGGCAAAGAAAAGCGATTAACTCTCCGCGCGAGAGCGAGCGCGGCGGCCGCGGAATGAGGCGAAAGATTGATGCCCGGAAAATCTGTATATATATTAGCTACCGGCGGAGAGTTCATCCGCGCGCAATTAAGCTTTCATTATGAATGTATTGAAATAGATTGTGTTCGCCGGCAGCGCGCGAGCCGGCGCCCGAGTGGTTCGTTTTGAAAAATTGCCCGGCTGCGATTGATTAATTAGCTCGTCGAGCCGCGTGTAAACGAGGGCTCAGCAGCTGTCCGCGGCAATCGCGCGAAATCAGCGCCGGGGCTGCTATACTTCCTCGCCGCGCGAGTTTCTATGCCTCGATTAAAAAGGCGAATGATAATTGGCCTCCGAAAGACTTTTGGCCTGATTTCTCGGCCGCTCTCTCTCTCTCTCTCTCGGCGCGCCGACCGAAAGCGAATATTCTATAAATGGAATTTTTTCATCACCGCGCGGGGGAGCTCGGGCCGCCTCGGCTCACCGAAAGATACGGCCGCGCCGCCCCCCGTAAACGAAATCCGTTTAAATTCATTCGAGCCCGCCGACGAAACAAAGTTTGAGTGCTTTCGAGGGTCCCGCCGCGGCGGGCGGCGGCGCACTCGAAAAGCCCACTCGACTTTCCATTATTAAATTTCCCCCGGCGGCGGCGGCGGCGGATGCTTGTGTATAAGCGCCGAAAAGAATCGGGAGATTTTCCTTTTCGAACGCATGAATAAGAACGTTCCGCGAATACGTATACGCGACGCGTCGAGCGCGCCCCGCGAATGATTTACGTGCGGCCGCTTTATGTATTTGCTCAATGGAGGCGTGCGTTTTGTGAAAGTTTAATGCTCTCGAAGCGTTCGCGATGAAAAGTTTTTCTTAAATACGCCGCCGAACAAAGTCGCGGCCCTTTTTTTCCTCGGCTCCTGCCGTTCCTCTATCTATCTCGCCGGCTTAATCCCTCATCCGGCGCGTATTTATTACGAGGATTAATAGCCCCCGGGGCTTAATGCCTCCTAAATATCAGCCGTAAAAAGTCCTAATTAATGCGGGCCGCTCCCCTCTTAATTTCTCACACTCGCTGCCGCGGCGCGCGCGGCGATCGCCGCCGTGGCTCGTCGGCACGCTCGTGGCTCATATCGCGCCGAGGCGGCGCGCAATTGCCGGCAACGATAAACCCGAGGCGAAATTAGGAAATCTCATTAGCGTTATCGCTCTCCCGATCCCGGCGTCGAAGATGGTCACGGACGAGGCACCCATCCTCTCTCTCTCTCTCTCTCTCTCTCCCTCCCGCCTTGCCTAATCCGCGCGATAATCAGTTGTTTGCCGGAGAAATGCTCTCTCGCGTGTACGCGAGAGGCACTTGGGAGAGAGAGAGAAGGAAAAGCGAGAGCTTTTCTTTACGGTTTGTTTCGGCTGCCGTAGCTTTATTTCGGTATAATTGAATTGTACTGGGTGCGAATCGTCGTTGCTCGGCTCGTCTTTGGGGGGAATCGAGTTGTTATTCGGAATTGTTTTGCTCGCCAAGTTTTGAGGAGAAAGTCGGGAATTATTTCTTGTCATTGGGTATAATGGGGATTATCCATTTGTTCGTACTCAGCGACGATATAAATCGCGCAGTTATTATCGCGAGTTCCTACTTCTATTTATATACGATTGTATGCGAATTAATAAGCCGCATTTTCGTAAATATGACGAGTGTCTGCGAGCCTCGACGAGAGAGAATATCGTTTTGAGTATCAAGAGGAGAATTTCAAAATAGAACAGAATTTTGAGAGTCGAGAGGGTAGGTTGAGTTTCGGTTAGGGAAAAGTATTGTCGAGTCGGATTTCGGCGGTATTAGATTTCGAGAGCGTTTTAGATGGCGAAGTGAGTCTGTTGGCTGCGCGTCGGTTGTATGGAAGAGATTCTACACAAGCATCCGCATGCTTATGGCGAGTGCAGTGTTTTGAGCAGAATGAAGAGTAATCTGCCAGCTCTATTGGCACCCCCGCCTTTTGGAGATATATTGGAGAGTGAGAGAATTCATACAATATTCGTAATTCCAAAGTTGTGGACGAAAATGTAAAAACAACTTTTCCCCCGGTCGGATTGGAGTAAAATCCTGTTTTATCTGACCACAGGAAATATGAATGATCGAAATTTCAAATTTCTATTAGGTCCAGAGGTTTGGTTTGGGCAGTAAGGGAATGATTACTTTTCTAAACACTGAGGAAAAAGTTTTGTAAAAAGTACCACTCTGCCTAGAAAGCCGCCACAGACTGTCAAAACCAAAAAATTACCATACTTTATAGGAAAATTTAACAAACAGTATAGTAAAATTTCTTACATATATAGGAAATTTTACTGTAAATATAGGAAAATTTACTAAACAATATAGTAATTTTTTGGGTTTTGACAGTCTGTGGTGGCTTTACTAGACAGTATGGTAATTTTTACTAGATTATTTGTAATTGTTACTATATTTCTTCTCTCAATGTAGGCAACCGTAAATTCTCATTAATATGTTCCCAGTCCAAATTTTTCGACAACAGCTCTGGAGAAAATTGTAAAAAACTTTTAATTCGCTGATAACGATTAACACGATCCCGCCAGTGACTGACGTTTAATTTTCACTTGACAAATCATGGATAAAAAAAACCGTTTTCACAATGCGGCTTCAAATAAATATTCGTAGAACGCGTTAAAAGTATAGAAATAGTCGTTCCGCCCCTCCAAATTTAGTAAATCTTCCTCATTTAAATAAAGAGCGATTCTCGCGACAGGGAAAAACTTCCGGCTGTACAGGAGACGCTTCGCCCCACACTGTTAGCGATGCCTGTTCGCGTGAAAAAGGAAGCGCGGGAACGCATACGTAAGGAACGCGTAAAAGCCGCGGCATCCAGAAGCCGCGCAGGGAAGAGGGAGGAGACGAGAGATTTGAGCGTCGAAAGTGGCGAAATAAGAAGAAGGAGAGAGCGCAGGATGGAGATGCGCGCCGAGCAAGAAAGCAGAAGAGCAGCGGCGGGTCTCTATATGTCTGCAATATTTATGGACTTGTACCGAGTTTTATTCGGGTTTCCGCGCTCCTCGTCTTCTTATTTTTCCCCCCCCACGGCCTCGGGGATCACTCGCTCGCGGCACGTTCGGGCGCGAGGTCGCTCAAAAACTTCCTCGGCGATGTGCATTCTAAACTTTATTCTCCCCTCCCCCCTTCTTTACGCCTCTCCGCGACGCGGTTTCCCGTTCGCTCCGCGCCGTTTAAACTTGCATCGCGAGGTATAATTGCCGCCGGAAAAATAATAAAGCGACGCGCGAGACGTTCGTCCCTGATTTTTCGAAGCGCGAACGAGCCGTTCGAGCTTACAGGGAGGATGTGCTGCGGCGATGCCGGCCGATGCAGCATAGCGAGCCGTAAAAAGTAAGCTCGCGAACGGCGTCTCCTTCCCGTAATTCCTTATTAAAGTGCGCATATAAAAGCTGACCGGGGCGTCCGAAATAGAAAGACAATTTCCGGCTCGGCGGGATGATAGCGCGCGGGAGAAGAAGAGGAATCGGATTCTCCCTCTCCCCGGGGGAAGGGGGGGCGAGCAATAAAAAAGCGTTTCGTCTCCGTCTATAAAAATGTCCCGTGTTAGCGTACACAGCGTCCATCGGCCGTAAAATAGCCAGCCGACGAGGCGGACATAATTCGCTCGCTGCCGAGAGAGAGAGAGAGAGGGAGAGCGGGGAAAAAACAATCGAATTCGGGGGGAACGGCGTGTGAGCGATTACAGCGCCGAGTCCGGGAGAATTGTCGTCGGGCGTAAAGAAGTGGGCGCCGATAAATTCCCGCAGCCGAACGCGCGCGCGCGCGCGGGGCTTTCGAAACGGATCGGCCACGCCCGCTTTTCCGGGAGGATTTTACGGGCGGACGAAGATTGGTCGCCGGAAGCCCGAAAGAAGCGAAAGCTTCCGTTTCGACCGGCGCGGCTGTGCCGCGGATTAATTGCTCGTTTTCAGCGGAGCGACGTATTATATAGCCTCTAGGTCGGGTAGCCTCTTAATCCGGCGAGGGAGGCCTTCACGCTCCATCTGCGAGAGCGAAAGCCCTTTGAGGGCCTTTGAGGCTTTTAAATATTTATTTCCGCGACGGTGTCCGATTGTAGCTCTGCCGGAAAAGGAGAGAGGCCGGCTTTAGCTTGTTAGAGGGCCGGGACAATGGTTTGGAAGTTGTTTAAATTTAAAGCGTGGGGCATTCTTTAGTCGGGAGTTGGAAAAGTTTGCTTAAACTTGCCTGGGATGTAAATATGTAAAGCAAGATGCATAGGGTGTCTGATGAGTTGTGTCTCGCTGCACTCTTCCTGGATCTACTTAAACGAGTATCCTTAGATATCTCGCTCGAGTTTCTTAACGAACTTTGTTTCGACTCTTCTCACTGTTTTAGCCGCCGATCTAGGTCAAGTTCTACAGACTTTTCAGGTTTAGCGTCCACTTTCTATACTTTAACAACTTGAAAATTAAAAAATTATCTCTATTAATTTTCGTACTTCTGCTTTCTCTCCTCGAGACACTCCATTTCAGCGGCCCGAGAGGAGCTTCAAACTGCGAACTCAATCATAAACTATCAGCGGACTCAATCATAAAGTACCCGCGGCAACACGGCAGCAGAAGGCAAAAAGTAGCCCCTGAAAAATTGAAGCTTCGCATGTGATGCCCGTTTACGCGAGACCCCCACTCGCCACGTGCTGAGCAAGACCGATCAAACGGGTTAATCCGTTGTCGGCGGGAGAGAAGGGACGGGCGCACGCGAGCGACGACACCGCGGGCCACTCTTTTAATTTAAAACTCGCCGCGCACGCATGCGCCCCTGCGCACGTACGCGCACCTTCGCTCCGAGGGATACGACGCGCGTACCTTCGCTCTCTCGGCGTGGGCGGATAATGCACACGCGAGGAAGGGACCTTGCGTAATAAAGCGTCGCCGCGTTATTTGCCCGTCTGCGGCGTTCGGATTTTTAGGATGCTAACGCATCATAGACGTTTACGAGCGCCGTAATTTCGGTCGAAACTTAACGTCCCCCGTAAATCAAATCCAGTCGCGGAGAGCCGACTTTTTTGCTTATATGCAATGCAAAAAGAGGCCTTTACGTAACCCTAAAACGACTCTTAACGTTGCGCGAAATAAGAAAGCGGCCGCAGGGATAAGTGCATCGCGAGAAGACGCGCTCCGGCCGAGGAGAAGTAAGAGGCGCGCTGCGCCGGGCTAAGGATAATAGTTATGAAAGCGTGGGTCGAAAGCGCGTCCAGCATCGGCAGCAGGTTTCTGCCCCTCCCCCCCCCTGCCCGAGCCGCCGGAGAAAGCTAGGAGGCAAAAGCTGATTGTCTGGTTCCTGCCGGCCGGCGATGTCGCGCGGCTCGCTCGCCCGGCTGCAATTTTCGCGGGGCCCCGACCAACCGCGTATTAAAAGCCCGTGAGCATTTTTTTTTCTTGTCCGCCGTCGCCTTTCGCCTCTCTCTTCTTTTTTTCGCGGCTTTATGCATATTTAAATGAAATTCGTCGTGTCTCTTCTTCCCCCCCCGCCGTCCCCCGCCCCCCGGGCGGCTAAATGACAATTTTTTTTTGTCGGACGTTCATTTGAATAATCAAGCGGACGGTTGTAATGGCCGGTGATTTTTACGGCGCAATTAGGGAGCGTCGCGCGCGGCCGCCGCCGCGCTGGATTTTCGTAAACACCGGCGTAAGTCTCCGCGGCTTTCCTCGCATGTAAAGCGTCTCGCTTAGCCGGGGAATATTTATAACTTTATTAAAGCGCCTCGACGAGATCCCTCCGCTGGCGATGTCCCTCGTATCCTGCCCGGGTTTCGGCTTAGTCCCGGCCGCCGCGCGCAGCGGCAGAAGTGCACTTTCTATCGGGAATATATTTCAGCTATGTAATTGCACTTTTTGCCGGCGCGGGGCTTCCCTCTTCTCGTTAGAAGCCTCGTCGCCGCGGCGAGCGATTAAAAATAGCCGCAAAAAGGGATCGGCACCGGAGCCAGGAGTCTAAGGCCAGTAGGAGCAATAAAGCGATAGAATGCCCGCGATCCTTAATCGCTCGGGTTTCGCGCGCGTGGGTGTGTATGCGTGTGTAAAACGGGCCGAGAGAGGAGCTCTGGCCGCTCGTAAAAGTTCGGAGGAAGAAGCGGCGCCTTCGTCGCTCTTTTTGCCGAAGAGAGCGCGGCTGCTCTTTAATCCTTTCAGTCGTTGGCGCCCCGGACGAGCTCCGGCGCAGGAGAGAGAGAGAGAGAGAGAGAGAAAGAGAGAGAGAGAGAGGAGAAGGAGCCAATCGCCACTTGTCTCACACCTGGGCATAGTTAATTGCGGGGATTGCAGGAAGCTGGGCCCGAGCTTCCGGTTAACGACCGGCCTGGCGAACCCGATAATACTAAGAGAGAGAGAGAGGGATCGATGACATGGAGCGAACTCTTTCTCGAGTCCGGCTTCGCTCTTACGAAAGAGAAATCTTCGGAGCTCGGGATTATCTTTCTCTTCTTCTGGTGATCTCGGTCTTTTTCCTGGCTCGTTTCATCTCCGCTCAAAGTACTGCTCTCGCCCTCTCGCTGCCGCGCCGGGGATCTCGTAAAAGAGCGACGTGCATTCGCGTAGCGATTAACGATTCGCTCGTTTAATCCGGCGATTTTCTCGCGCTGCTTGAGTCTTGCTCTGCGGATAATGTACTGAAATTGTAGCGTAGAAGTCAGTGTTTTATGCGCTGTTGAATTAACTGCAACGTTCGTCGAAATCAATGTTTACTAGATATCTCTGTCAGAACAAGTGGAAACATCATCATATGTTTATTAAAACAACCGTTTATTTATTTCTAGTTTTTAATATAATAGCACCAGGCAATCATTTTGTCGATAATAAGAAAAGTTATTAAAAATTATCGAACCAAATAAGTGAGAAAGTTTTGAACGCTTACTTTCAAATACCGCAATGTATTTTTCCTCCTTATATTTTCCCGCATATTTAAAATCGAATGAATGTTTATTTTCTTCAGACCATTATCAATATTTTCATTAAGTTTTTGGCACTGTTAAAAAGATAGGTAGCACTTTGAATAAAAAGAAAGTTACTGTTTCATACCCCAATTTGAAAAAAACTTGATCTAGAATTTTTTGAAAAAATTTCAAAACACGAAAGGACGTTACCCCGTTAAAAGTTATTACTGCCTTCTATTTTCCGAAACGAGTCCGCTAAAAACTGCAGAGAAAAAATCCAAGGCTGCAGGTACTCCATCGCCAACGAACAACGCCAACACACTCGACGATTTATCGGTCTCCCTCGCTCGAAAAATCAGCCCGCAAACCTCCAGCTTCACACTCTCCCCCCCCCCCCCCCCGTCGATGCTTCTGACCCGATTTTCGGGAAAGGCGGCCTCTCTCGCAGGTGGACGGACGAAGGCAAAGGCTGCGCCTCGTAAGCCTCGCCGCCGCCGCAAATTGCGATGACCGGCTATTCGGGCTAACTATAGTCGTTTGTTCTCGCGCGCTCGCAGCGCTCGAAATGAGAAATGACAGATGCCAGAAATTCTCAGGAGGATCCGCCCGGATTCCCGATTTCTTTGCGCGCCGTGCGGACCCGCCGGGCTTCGCAACTTCGATGAAATTCTTCGCCCCCTTATTTTTTTTTCCCCTCCTCCCTCATTTCCCCCCTTTGTTCTCGACTTCTTCCCAAAGCAGTGCAAAAAGTATCCTTCTATTGAAAACTTTGCGAGGATGATATTCCCGGAAATATCCAGCTTTTTTACTCCAAATTCAATTCCATTGTTCGCGACTGTTTCAGCTTTATATTATACTAGGATTATTATTTCTATTATACTTCCTTCATTTGCACGGCGCTTTCATTTAAATTTTTCGCTTATTGTCCCCTGACCTCGTTATAAAGTTATCATAGAAACTATATTTAACAACCAATATTTCCATTTCCCCCCAAACGCTTCGATAACCGCTGTCAACCCAACCAATCCCACGTTCGCCTAGCGATCGCTGCGCAAAAAGATCTCTCTGAAATGCAAGTCTCCGACAGGCAGGTAGCGCCAGACGATAAGCGTCGAAGAAGAGAGAGAGCAGCGCGCGAAAGCTCAGTCATCCGCGGTATCAATGTAATATACGCGTATCGCGTATCTGTCGGAGATGTATCATTTTACAGCCGGGGCCGCAGCTGCTTTTCAAGCGCTGCTGCGAAACACACGACGCGGGCCCGACCGCAACGACCCCGGGGGGGGGGGGGGGGGGGGGGGGGGGGGGGGGGGGGGGGGGGGGGGGGGGGGGGGGGGGGGGGGGGGGGGGGG
>JAWWEM010050788.1:0-10681 GCA_035582935.1 Ormyrus thymus
GCGCGGATAACATCGACAATCGACAGCGTTACGTTAACTTCAATTTAACGCGCGATAAGTTTACTGAATAAGACCCCGGACTTGCACGCGCGGCAGTCGCGATTCAGTGCTCGCGTCTCGCGACGAGGCGTCGGGTTACCGGGGACTTTGCTGGATCTTTTAGAGGCTTAATGAATGGAAAAATGGAGGAGAGCACGAGTGGCGCAGCCGACGGAATTGCCGCGGAGAGCGCCGCGCTTTTAATGTAGGACGGCTTTTGTGCGCTTTATTGAATGGCGCTGTTTTCAGCTTTAGGAGTTTAGAAGGCTGCGAGTGGAACAAAGTGAAATGGCGCTGCTCGTTTGGGTTGGGAAGCGCGCCTTTAATTAAGCTAATAGACGAATAATTAAAGTTTTTTCGCTTTCGAAGCTGTTAATTAAGCATAATTTAACAATAATTAAGAGGCAATTATATTAGAAATAAGCGCAATATCTCCAATCGTGGAAAAAAAATATAAATTTCTAATTATAATACGCAAGCAGCATTAAACATTCTAATAATTCCGAAGGCTAAGATACGAGTACAATAAATATTACAACTACAAATTTGCAGTTCAAGACGCTTTTTAATACGAGCTAGAACCACGATTTGCTGCGCCAACTTGCCGGCTCGACGTTTCGCCGCAAGCAAAGAAACCAACCGAAAGAGGACTCGAATTCTCCTTTCTCGCAAGACGTATAGGCCCCGAGGCGAGTCGCGACGAAGGATTAAAATACGGATGAACGAGAGAAAAAGTAGACAAAAAAAAAAAGGGAAACCAATAAAGCCTGCCGAGCGCGGCGGCGTGGGACCTAACCCCTCGTCCTCGCGCGCTCCCAGGTAACCCAGGCGGCCGCATCGATTCGCGGCAGCCGCAGTCTGCGTGTAAGGCAGCGGCGCTGCAGCGAGGAGAGAGAGAGAGAGAGGGACGAAGAGAGGACCTTACGCGTCTGTATACGCGACTATATCCGTGAGCGCGCAGGCAGAGGAGGGTTATCCGCGGGGATGGAGACGGTTGGGTGTACACCGTCTGAAAAAGAATGTGGGCTTTGTTTTTCGAATTGGCGAATTATGCGCGCATTATCGCGCTGACTTTATAAGCGCGAGCCGACTGTTTAGGACTCGAGCTTCGACGGTGTAATAATTTATAAGTCGTTGGGTAATCCATGCGGCGGATAATTTGTTGGAAATGATCATCGATGTATCACCGAAGCTTAAAGATCGCCACGATTGCGCTGAAGCAGCGGCGCGTCGGCGGCCGTAAATCTTGTGCTTTTCATCAGCATAACTGGATTCTTTTATGCCAAAAGGCATCCGAGATACCCGCCGCACTCGGCGTCGCGATAATCGTGCGAAGTCACACGTACTCCCTGAGCCTGCATAGATTCGCGAAAACAGACGCGCGTGTCGAATTTCGCGCAAACATTTGTCCGAGACTCGAAATTACGGCGCGTCTCGCGTAAACACGTTTGCGCTCGACCTCGGGGTGATCGACGGGCTTCGTGCCACAATTTTTCACTGCGCATGAAGGTACAATAATATTGTTACATCAGACGGCTGTCGGCCGCGGAGTTCGGAGCGCCGGCACACCTGTAAATTTGCACGAACCGACAAAAGGCAAACGGAGCGGCCGAGTCGGTGCATACGATAAAGCAATTGCGAATAACGCTGAATTCGATAACGCCAGCGTAAACAAATCCTTAATCTTTGCGCAGACCGAAGCAGCGCGTGCTCTCGACAATGCCGCTGCGTTTATTTAACAGTCCACGTGCAGCCCGTCAAAGCTCCATTACTCGTCAATCTCTCGCGGACAGAGCGAGAATAATAGCCGCGGTTCCCCGAAAAGCACGCCACCCCGGCAAATCCGCTCGCGAACCGCGGCGAAAAACTGGCCGGCGCTCGGAGCGCGGCGGCCGCGCTGCCCGACAGGAGTCCGTTAGCGGGGCGGCCGATTCTCGAGAAAGAATAACGTGTTGCTGGGCAGCCTCGCTTTTTCTCGGTCGGCGGCCGCCGCCGGAGGAGGCGAGCGACCCTTCCTTCCCGGCCGGAGTTCTCTCTCGCGTCCCAGCCGCTCCTGCCGGAGAGCTGCTTCCGCGCCGCTGGGAGCGGATTTTACAGGACTGATAGTATACGGAGGAGTGCGTTCGATTTGTTGGTTTTTTTTTTTTTTTGTTTTTTTATTGTTTTCAGGTGTTAATGGTCAGTAATGTTTTGTTGTTGTAGTATATTTTTGTTTGTGGTAGCGTAGTTTCCAAATATTAATAATGTAAAAGATATCTTACGTTTCGTGAAAGTAATGAATTGATTTGTAAAACAAGTATTGGTGCAACGTGAATGTAAAAAAATACAGTCTTATTCCATGTTTGGAGGCATTGAATAAGGCTTTAATTTGTTTGTTGGTATACAACTTTATGAAACGTTTTTTGGAAGACTGAGCAATTATTCGAACCAAAGTTAACGGTGAAGGTTTATTTTTGAAAGTTCAGTTATACAATTTGCTTTTATTGCGTACGGAGTCTCGTTAATGCAGATTACGAAGATGATTTTCTTTTTGTTTAGTTTTACAGTCTTTTTTGCTCGTAACTGTTATTTGTTAATAATTGCTAAAAAAAAAAGGTTAAACGACTTCCTCAAATACATTGTAAAACGTTCTAAAAATATATCTGAAGGAAACAGGAATATAAAAACATAAAATCATAAAATCATAAAGAGCTGCAAAAAGTAGTATTGAAATAGGTTTACTGAAAATTACTAATTGGTTATTAACTAAGGAATGAAAATATATAGATTCTTAATCTAAACGTCCAATGAATTGGCCCGGAAAATTTATTGCTCAAGATAAGAAATTTAATAGCGTCTTTATCACAAATAAAATCTACTTCGAACTAAAATAATACAACCAAAACTGTATGTCGATCCGAAATTCTTTGAACCTCCCCCCCCCCCTCCCGAAGCTTCTTACGAACAAGCAATCCAACGTCCACCAATCTAAAAATAAATCAGAAAAACCTGCCTCCCACTCGTAGCGCAACCCACATAAGCCATATCGCCGAAGTTTTTCCTCTCACATCTGCAGCCAGAGCCTCGGGCGTAATCGGAGAGAGCTTACGGCGTAGCCTAGCAACCGACTTTTCCGTCGGAGGGTGTCCTCTTTCAATCGCGATGCACCCCTCGTCTGCAGCACGCTTGCGCAATTTTTTTTTTTTTTTTTTCGAGGCTGCCCGCTCAACGTCGCTCGCTCCCCAAACTGATCGGGGAGTCTGAAGGTAAGCAGGACGGGGATGGAGCTACGCTGCAGGAACAGCGACGGCTCCTTTGCTGCAAGTCGCGTGGGGGTTTTATGGATGGCGCCCTACTTTTGGATCGGGCTACTCGTTGTGGAAGATGAAAACGATGACGTAGAATCTTTGAGAGATGGCGGGAAAGAAATTTCGGAGGAAGCAGGCGATTCGAATAAATTCGATGTATCGCAAAGGTGAATATTGAAGGAAACTGAAAAGTCGATCGTACGTAAAGTGCACATTGTTTTATAAAAGGTACGTAAATTAACGTGTGTTACAAAATTAACCAGTCATGCAGACGTAATTTGTAACTTTTGTCACCCGAGCGTAAGTCATTTTTTTAATATTTGAAATTTAAAGCAGTCCTTGCGCGAGGTCGATTACGATAAACATGCAAATATTTTGGTACGCTGAAAAATTGAATCATTCGCACACAGCTTCGATGAACGTACAAAGAGTTGATTTACATTTACATAAAAGTTACATTAAACAATACTGAGAATCGAATAACAAAGACGCTTTAACTTGCAAAAATCAATATGCCAATTATCCGATAAAATGCTAAATTGCAATTTAGCACACTTTTTATTTGATATTCTTCTCGAAACATCAAGATTATAAGATAGGTTAAAGTAGAATACTGAATTGAAAATGATAAGAGGTCAGAAAAATCAATGCTTTAAGCGAACGATTAACTGGTAATCAATTCATAGCTTATGCAAATTTACATATTTTACGATTCATGCAAAATCTACGATAACGATGAACTTTAAATATTTTAAAACTTGAAGGTGAAACTTCAATTGATCAATGCAATGCAGTCAATAAAAGTAGAATAATGCAGATAATAGCATAACAATTTGAAAGTTAATAAAGAATCAAGTGTCAGTTCAATTGACACATTTAATTGCAATAAATCTCATTACAGAACGTCTAATGTGCATAACACAAAGGACAAAAACTTGAAGCCGTCTCACTGACACAACAAAACGAAATTAAGTTCATAGAAAGCGTGCAGTGGCTAATACCAGACACTTGCGCAAACTACCTTGTGAACATTAAAAACTTGAAACCCGCAGCTGAAACGAGCCAACAAAGTCTTTCCCCAAAACCAATGCGCGCGTCGTCAAGCCAATACAAGTAAGACCGATACACCGTCGACGTATAAATAAATCGCCCGGCCCACCCCCTGCATCCTCGTGCACCGAGAGCCACTCGCGAAGCCCGTGGGGGCAAAACTTCCCCCGGCGAGCTTTCCTCCCTTTCATCAATCCACGTGCCCGAGATCTGACGAGCTCCCGGCCGAAGGAAACGTACGGCGCGGGGCTGGAAAGTTCCCCGTCCCGGGGCCTCGGGGCGAGAAACTTTCCGCCGTCGTCGGGGAGGCGCGAGGGCTCCGAGGGCAAGGAAGCCCGCCGACGGTCGATGACAGCTCGCCGTGAACTTCCGCGGCGGCATATTCCAGGGCTCCCCCGTGTGTCTCGCACGCCTCCGTCACGTGGCTGGCGGAGTTGCTTTCCGCGGAAACCCACGGCCGAGTCCTAGTTCTGGTTGCGAAACGCCCGGTTGCTTATCGAAGGGGTTTCGTCAGCGGGTGCTCGGGCCTCGGCGTGGGTTGCGAATCCGATGCTTTCCCCGTTGGGCACTGCAATGATAGGCGCCACGTGATCCAGGTAAACGCGCTGAGTCATAATTGCAGCGAATGACGAATTATCGCCGTGCGGTTTCCCTTTGAGCGAGGGGCGATGAAGTCTGCCTCGCGCAGACACCACCTTCCGCGAATTGAGTAGAAGCTTTTGCGATGCCAGACCTGGGCGATCGATGCCATAAGAAATATATATATATGCATGATCATGCGATCAGCTTGTTTCCGAGAAACAATCGCAATCTTGACTCTCTCCTCTTTTCACATGCCCCGACTATACATAAAACCTTCATGCTTCATTTATCTCCTTGTAATGATCGAAGAGAATTAGGTTGCCTTTATTTTTAGAGCCCTCTTTGTATTCGGGGTTCTACGTCATTGGTAGCCTCGAGGGTCTTCTGATAAATCGTCTTACACAAGGTGTAAACGTTGAATGTTATACGTCAAGATCTAGCACTTTCTTCGTGGCACAGGAGTAGGTGTAGCTGCAGTTTCTACCACGTTTAAAATTAACTAATGTACCTTATTTACCGTCTGCCTAACCATTGCAGACAAAAGAAATAGCGGCATTTTTCCTTCCCTGTTTGCCGCTCGACTTGCCGATTTGCTGGAAGAAAAATGAATGAGGGAACCAGTTTCCCCGCGCGGTCATCTATAGATGTTGCAGAAGTGTAATACCACACAAGCCAGGTCGTCGCTACGCTGGTTAGATAAAAAGCGCAGCAACACAAAACCTGCTTTTCCTTTGCGAAACCTTCAAGTACGCGATAAGGCTTTCGTGTAAATTTTTTTAACCTCCTTCTACTTTTAGAGACTTTGCTAAAAATGAAACAATAAAAAGCTCTCTCGCGTCCGGTTCTTCAACCCTTGCAGGGCAATCACCTCCTCGAGCAGCAACTAATGAGATGGGCAGCCTCGAGAGAGGCGGGCCGCGAAAAAGGAAGGAAAAGATAAACGGCGGACGAGTTAGAGGCGCGGAAAGGGGAGCAGAGAAGCGGCGCGCGTATATACCCCGGCCGCGGAGTACGCGCACAACCCGTTTCCATAAATAGCCCAGAGTCGCCGGAGGATTGACCAGCCCGCTAGATTTTCTGCGGCAGAAATAGCCGCGAAGGCGCGAGAGCCTCTTTATCTGGGACTCTGTCGGTCGCTCAAGCGCCGCGCCGGCGAGCACTATCAGGAGAGGAGGGTGAACGAGGCGGGAGGAAGAGCAGGAGAGCCCGTGAACTCGGCCTAGAATGGAATGACTTAACTCATGCGGGAAGGTAAAATGCTTGCGATATCGCGAGGTATACGGCTGATACTCGCCGGCTGGCGAGCCTCGTTAGGAAAGGATGTTAATTGTCGGGCAGGTATTGCTGCTCTAAATTTAGAAATATAGACTTGCATAGAGATTAATGAGCAGTTATTTATATATTGTTTCTTGTTCCACTGAGCGAATGTGGAAATTCTGTTATTCACTGTTTACGACTTTCACGATCGGCAGTAAAACTTATCAAAGCCACTGTTGAAATGTAACGCTATTGTGTAATTGTTGATTACTATTTGTAAATATTTGAGAGAATTTATAAATGAACTAATTGTAAGATTTATTCTCCGACATGGTAGGCTCTAAAGTGAATTGAAGTATCTCGCTGCAGAACGTCTTAAGACAGCATGCTTCGAAACACGTGCTTTTGCACGTCTTTATATAACTAAATGCAATGTCTTGCTAATAATAATAGCCGGGTGCGACGTCTTGATAATATACTAATCGGATTTATTTTCGTCCACATAATCTATATTACAAGTATATATTATATTTTAAAATTCACTTTCTTACGAAAGTATAAAAAGGAGTCAAGTCTGAGTAGTTTCCATCTAATATTATTGAATACTTATGGAAATTTTTCAAATTAAAGGAATGAAAGTACTGAAATCCTGAAATATGAAAGAGGTAAGTTTTTTTAGTAAACAGATTTTTACTTCAAAACAATGTTAACATTTTTAAGAATAATTTTATTAACCATGTACTGAACCAAACCGGTATAATTTTTACGGAATTAAACTAAAGAAAGTACTGAAATTATTAAATGAAAAAGAGACAAGTATGTATTAAAACCATGTTAGATTTAAACTTTTTTAAATTAAAGTAACAAAAGTAATGAAATCCTGAAATATAAAAAAGGCAAGTTACTAATATTGCCAGTTTTTCTAGAGAATAGCAGTACTATATCTTTCAAGGTTTTGATAATCTATGCTAGTTCGATTTCGATTATAATTATTCAGAGAGGTATCGATATTATTATTTAAGTATCTTCAAAAATTCTGCAGAATTATCTGCAATCGTGCATGAGAAAACCCTGCAGAAAACTTTATAGATCTTTTCCTAAGGGACTTATTTGCGAACAAAAAAAAATTAACGTGCTATCTCGAACAAAGCTTCTAATTTTTTAAATTCTATACATTTTATTACCATTCTACGGAATAGTTTTCAAATCTGCTTGCAACTAGGCTGACGGAAGAAAACCCAGTCTTGAATAAAATGATGAAAAAGAAATCGCGCGATCATAAACAGGAAAATTTTTAAAATAAAGAAATAGTCAATTTTTTTGCATGAAATTTTTTCTGCGTTAAAGATTGAATTAAAATATGAGATATATAACGCTAATTCCATTCATATAAATTAAAAATATAATTAAAAAGAATATTTTACAAAAAAACCTTAACCTAAAATACCTATTTTAAAGTATAAGAGGCACGCATATTCGTTGGAAACTCAGACTTGCCTTGAGGCGCTATCACGCCTCTTGATACAGATTATTTTCGAAGAAACGTGAAGTATATTTAGAGGCCTAAAATTATAAAGGAAAATTTACTTTCTTATGATAATTATATTGAACATGCTCAATAAAGTTTGAGGAAATAAAATATCTTTGGTTATTTCTGTAGCGTACACGAACGAGCATCGTTTTTACTCCATAGACCCCAACGAACATTTGATAATGCGAAGGCAATCATGAAAACTCTAACCGTTTTCACCAGTTCGATCGAGTTTTTAACGATAATTATTATCATTGCACAGCAAAATTATACTTGAATTTTTAAGAGATAATTTAAATTATAAGCGTTAATGATAACTTTTACACGGACTCGCGGAATCTTTCGTTCTACTTTATCTGCAACATGATAAAGTGTTATTTTCAATGACCCAGCTAAATTAGAAGGAAAATTTAAAAAGTGATGTTCGTCGTTACTACTATTTTTTCAAAGTAATTTATAATGCAAGCGTTGATCAATCTACGTAATTCATTCCACCGAAAAAACTGCTTCATTACATCTGTTTTAGTCAAGTGCAAAAATCGGAAAATAGATCTGTCCTCAGCAGAATCACTATGATCTCGTAAGAAAAACATCATAATCTACTCTGCTGCTGTTTTAGGAATCACCCACTCATTTAATGACCATATTACTGCACGGCTATTATTCTCCCTCAAAATTGCTCTATAACCTTATTAATTAACGAGACTAATTTAAGCGAAAAGTATTATGAGCTTCGTGGCGAGTGTGTCCTAATTGTAATGGAAAATTGTCAAAATGCTCTTCAGGCATTAAATGTTGAAATTCCGGTCTCTCGAAATTTGCGGTTCATTGCCTTTTTATTTGCGTCAATGAAAAGTGATTTGCTAATGTTGGATTTATTCGAATGGTGTAAGAATCGGAAAGTTTTAATTTTGCAAGGTCAATACTTTTTTATTGTTAAATATTCATTTATGTCAGGTAAATAATTTTAATTTTTTGTTTGTGAGGTAAGTACATTGTATGAAAATCAAGGTTTAGAGTATTTAAAATAATAAACTAATTCTGAATTCAAGAAATATAATTACACAAATTTCTAATATATAACTATGCTAAACAAGTTTTTAATGGGACAAGACTGAGTTAAAACCTAAAAAAAGATAATTGTTAATTACAAAAATTAACATGTAAAATAAATACATAGCATTTAAAATTTTTCTATTAAAAATATATACTTTTATCTTTATTTTAAGCCAGTAATTTACCTCAGGTGCTTCACTTACGTGGCTCCAAATACTAATAAGAAAGTGTAAAAAGATTTGCAGCTAAATTAAGTGTACGGATTAGAAATTATCCTGCGGTAATTGATTTGTGCTTCTAAAAATCAGTCTCTGAAAGAAATTTTAATAATTGATGTTCCGAACGGGTTTTTTAGTCTAGTTGGGCTTAAAATTTAATTTTTGTAATTAGCAATTATTATTTTTTGCAATGTCATTGATAAATTCACATTTCGGATTGCACGCAGAATACCCTCTGGATTCTTTCCTTGTTGCGCAACTTAATCGCTAGCCAATTGGACAAATCTGCCTGCAAGTCCATGTCTGCATAAACACATGTCAGCTTGCACAGTTTCAAATACCCATAACACGTAACCCTTACCTATTAGATTATGTCATTGTCACGCCAAAACATTTCTCCAGCCTTCGATTCATAACGCGGCTTTTGAAAAACTAATAAGGAAAATAATTTTTTTCGTGATATGCAAATTAAAAACGGGGTACACCTTGAACTTATCGAGCAATTAGCGAGCACGCGACGGGCTAATTTATTGCGAAAATAAAAATTTTCGCGGAGAATAAAGGGAAGTATGTCATGATATCAGACAACCTTCACTTAGCCTTTAAAATTCACGGCCAATTTGCATTAATTTTATTACTCTTCTATACATGTCGATATCAATTTACCTTTCGTGTGCCGGCTTCTCAATGACGAATTGAAGTTTTTATTTCATTTTTTCGTCCTTACTTTTTAAAGTGAACTTATGGGAAGATATTAGCTTGCTTAGGAGCAATAATTCCTTTTTTTTGCGAGCAAAGATTTGTTTTTTAATTATTTTTTTGTCAATGTTATCTACTTAAAAATCTTTGATTCTATTGAGTGTATTCTATGAATTTTTGCAACGAAAATTAGTGAATTATCTATGTAAATCTATGTAAGTTAAAAAATACTATTTAATCAAACAAAAGGTGATTAATGAGTTAGTCAACAATTAATTTATTTGTCGCACAAAAAATTTCTTAAAAAAACAGTCAATACAATAAAACATTTTTCTCCTGCCTCACATTGTCTTTGTTTTAAATTATTAAGTAACGGTTTGCGTAACAATGTGACAGTCAATGACAATCAAATCCGGATGGCCAGGTACACGCAATAACCCACGCAATGATTGACCTTATTTAGGGCGTTCACACGATAATTGCAATTTCTGCCAATGTTCTTAAAATTTTCACTGTATGTCAATTTAAGTATGCTTTATACATGGGAAAAATTTGAGAAAAACCAGCCTTTCGGTATTAAAATTTGAGAAATTGAATGTAAAACTTGAACTTTTAACACGGAGGTCCTATGCTAAGCTTTCCTAGGTAGAACATTGGACAACAAAATTTATTATCTTTGAAATTTTGTAAAAAACTACTTTATGATTCTATTTAATATATAGAATAATATGCGCCCATTTTTATTATAGCTTCCGCTATACTAATTTTCGAGAAATAGTAGTTTCACGGATTTTGTATCTGACTGAAAGTCAGGCGAGACTTGGCAACGTCATCTAAATGTTGTTCGGGTCGTTTACACTGAGAAAAATTTTTTTGAAAAATTATTATTTAAATAGCACTCGTGGGACACACACATCTTTTAACAATTTTTACTATATATTTCATAAATTTTACTATTTTAT
>JAWWEM010050789.1:0-10681 GCA_035582935.1 Ormyrus thymus
TGTAATCTAATTTCCACTCTGTTTCAGCTTTCCTTTTATTAAAAGTCATATTGATTGATAGGTAAGTTAATAAAATTTTCATTATAATAAAATTTCGAAGGAAGAATTCTGAAAAAATATCCAAAAATTCGCTTGAAAGTCAAAGCAAACTTTGCTTTTGAGAGAACTCAACATTATACGCAAATATCACACTTTCCTGAGCAACTTACATTTTCAGTTAACCTCAAAGCTTAAAGCTGCAAATCGTAAAAGTTGGTTTCGCAACCGAATAAACAACAAGCAACAGCACTTTGCGAAGTGTACATGCATGAGGGAGTCCATGCACGTAAGCAAGTGCACCGATTTTCGGACGGACAGCTGAAGCTGGTCGAGTGGAACTGATAGGGTGTCATCGTGTACTTGCAAAGAGCTTATGGTTCTATTTCAAGCCGCTACACGTCCTGGGCAACGTCGCATTGTCCGTTAATTAAAGTCAAATTGCTTCTCAAAAACTAATTTGCCGTTTTCGTTGCTGCCGCGAACAATAAACTATTTTACACTTTGCCAACGGGAAAATGATGTGTAGCCGAAAATTAGGTTACGTTTGAAAGTACAGCAGCCGTTAATTAACTTTTCTAAACGAAATGCTACTTTGAAAACAGGAAAATGTTGCTTTTCAAAGAGATGCTCGCACGAAAAGTTACAGCTCAACGAGTACACCATCGCCCAAATAAATTCATTTTACTAAACGGGAGCTTGCTTGAAAGAGTCTTGTCGGGGCGAGAATTCCTGAACATTTTCAGCGAGCTATTTAACATAGCGCATTTAAAAACCGGCAGAGCCCCGGTGCAGGTCGGACGCGAAAGTTCGCGCGGGCTTTCTTAGAATTCAAGCTCTTCTCTCTGCAGGACAATACGGGCAAAGTTCGGCATGACTTCTGCCTCATTAGCAGAGCCGGCATTATTTACCAGCTCATACTGTGCGATAGTTACTTTTCTGTTGAATCAACTCCCCGGATCTCGAGGCGAGCGAATAATTCAACCGTTTTCTCAGATTTATAAAGCTTTTTAATGTACCTGCTGTCAATGGCTCTTAAGAAAGAAGCGAGGGCAGTGGATTTATCGATCGATGCAAATTATTGAATGAAAAATTGTATGAAGATCATTAATTTTATTCTACTTTTAGAAAAGGTATTTTCACCTTTATTTATGAAATACGTCCCATTGATTACGGCTAAGGCCATTTGTAAACCATTACTTGGCTTGAAAATTGGTAAATCGGATAATTTATGGTCATTGGAATGTTAATTATTCATTACAATATCTCGTTAAAACGTCAAAAGATTCTTTATAAATTTTAACGCCAATTTATTCGAAGACATATTCAGCGGATAAATCAGGCGATTAATCGCGCGAGGGTATCAGATGATCCAATTTCTTGATTAATAGCTCGATACCATAAAATTCAATATCCCCTTTCGAACGCGACAATAACGAGCGAAAAGCTCTTTCACATCGACGCGACGCGGCAAAAACTTTCTTAATTGTCGAACGTCTCATTCGCCGCCCCCCTCGATATCGCCTCCCGTACAACAGGTGCATTATGCGACAGCTCATTGTCGCGCGGGTTCCTTGACTCGATGCAAACAGTAAGTAATCGGAATTACTCGCCCCGCGCGCGCAACTTCGCGCCTGTCTCGCGAAGATTCGGCTCCTCGATTTCCGGGGCGAAAAATAAAGCGAGAGCGAGGCCTGGATATATCGTGCCGCTCGTCGCGATAATGACAGGATAAAAGGACAGCCAACCTAGTCGTCCTTTAATCAGGAGCGCCGTCGAGCCGTGTAATTCTCTCGCGTTCGGAGGAAGCCGAGCGCCTCGGATGATTTTTTTTTCCTTTTTTTTCTTTTCTTTTTTCAAGTCGCTCTCCGGGCGCTCTAATTTACGCTGAGAATTTGTTGTAACGAGCGACGATTCAAGCGAGCAACAAATCCCCCTAATTGTAATGAAATATGCCGCTGTCGCTGGTAAGCAAGATAAACGTTACCTTTATTCAAATTAACTGGACTTACGGACGTTTTTTTTTGCACAGGACAGGAGAATAATAGTAGAGGATTAAAGTCGATGGAGCTTCACGAAGAAATAAAAAGTATGTTAATTATCGAAGCTTGTACTCGCAGCGTCCTACAAGTCATTTTTTGTTTTTTTTTTTTAAATTTAGTTTCATTTTGTAGTTCCTTTAAAAATTCTATTTTAATAATAAATAAATAATGTAGTCCTGTGATTATTAGTGATACTATCAAATAGAGTTCTAATTTAACTCATTAATTAATTAAAGTAACAATTATTATTATCATGTGATAATTATCACTAAAATGTTTCATCAGTCTGTAGTAACGTACTCTTTAATCCAAAAGTTAAACAATCATTACGAAAATGAAGTTTTTCTTCTCGTAAATAATATAAATTCCCGAGCTTTCACATAAAATCATTGGAGTACCCTTCTAAAACGCCTGAATATTCATAGGCATGCAAATCCCAAAATAATCTAGTCCTAAAACTTACCCCCCGGTGTAACTTTTACGACTAGACCGTTTTACTTGTAAAAAAAATACACAATTTTTTCGACAGCAATTCCAATATTGTTGGCCCGACGCTTTCCGCTGATCACGACTCGCAATTCACGAAAAAAAAAAAAAAAAAACAACTGCCATACGTAAATCCTTTTATCCTTACTACGAGCTGCAGCAGTTTCCCTAGGGCACTTTACGCGCCGAAAATCGCATTTGCATGCAAATTTTTAGCCCTTTCAATTTTCGCTTCGATCCGAATTTTCTCCTTTAATTTAAATAAGTGATATATGCTTAACACTTTGCGCGGCAGTGCGCTGCTTTTGCGAAAGTGCAAACTGTGCAATTTGTTCTAGCTATAAAATTTCTATATTACTTTGCAAATTTACCGGCACGACGATCCGTATTTAGGTTATGTGAAATATTTTTCATTAAAAAAGTCTTCTAAAAAGACATTTTCAAACAGAAATATTTTTTGTAAACAAAAATTAAAATCTCTACTGTGAACAATTTTAAATAAAAGTACAGTGAATGTGAAAAATTATGTGAAAATTGAAACTTTGAATCCTAAAATATTACGTATTTATATACAATAATTTTTTCATTTTTATTTCGATTGCTATTAAATCCAAATAAAACCCAACATAATATAATGAAGTCAATAAAATCAATAAAATTTGTTAAAAATATGCGCTCAATCAGAAAATACAAGCTTCAATAATTACAAAACATCCGATTATCGACTAAGGAGCAGTTTGCTGCAGCGCCCGCCACCTCCCCGAAAAGAAATCCGCCCCCTCCACCTGAAACAACTCGTCATTCAATAAATCCCGCCCAAGTTTGCCGAAGATCCGCATTCCAGCCTGGCTGGAATACTTATCGAATGCGAAGCCGGTCAAAATCAAAGCGGCCCCGGGAAGTTTTCCGCGACTCGTCGAATTTCCCATTACGCCGCGCAACATTAAATTCCGATAGATAATAATGCGCATTCCGGTGCCGCTCCGATGCGGCTCTCTCGCGGGCGTATAGCTGTAGGAAGCTTTTAATCGAAAGCTCGCGTTCGCCGAGTGGCTTTTCTGCATCCGGCGTTTCGCTGACTAAAACAACCAATCCTCCTGGTCTAGCTCTCTCTCTCTCTCGCTTCTGTTTTTAAAGAACGACGGTATTGCTTTATCGTCGAGACGAGCAGTATTTGTTGTTTCGGAGAGAGATAGATAGAGTTGAGAAGACGCTGAAGGGGTCGGAATTGAAGTTAGATGAGGCGAAGTTTTCTAGGGTTAGTTGAATAATTAATTTACATGGTTTTGAAAGTTTTTTTTACGACAAAAAGAGGTTATTAAGAAAATTGAAAAATTCGTTCTTTGTCACTGAAATTTTGTTTGAAAAATGTAACTTTTCGAAATAATTACTTTAAATTCTCTTATCACTACATCCACGTGACTAAATATCATTCGATAATCGTTGCATAATGATCAACATTCGATTTCTGAACAAAACTGAGTTGAGGCACACATCACACGGTCACTTTTAAAATTGCACCGAAAGCACACCGCTAATTCTCTCGAAACGGAACGTTTAAGTTTTCGTCGCTCAAATCTTCCGAAGCCGCCTTTCATAAATAAAAACGCGCTGAAATCACGCACACCTCGTAACCTCAAAAGTTTCAAGAGCACAGAATAGAAATCACCCTAAAAACGGATTAACATCGCCGTTCGAGAATTAAAATCCCCGATTGATAAGCTTCTCCCCCGCTCCGAAATTCCCCAATAAGATACTAATCGCCGGAAGCTCAGCCTCTCGGCGGCATTCCGTTAAGCACTTTCACCCCCCGTTCCACCCCCGCCAGGCATCGGCGACCCTCACGTGAGACGCTGTTTCGCAATCGTTACAGCAGCGCGTCGCTCAGCATCCCGTAATCGAAGCCACGCTGCTGCCGGGGAGAGCCGCGCGGCATAATCCGGCGTTCGCGCGCGCTTGTTTACCCCCGTCGGGTCCGCCGTGCGCGACGCCGCGCCGGCCGGGGGCCCGAGAACTCACCTGCAGACCGCCTGGGAAGGCTCCTCCTCGAGGCGCGTCTCGTCGACGGAGCGAGTCGTGGCTCGTAAGTGGCTCGTGAGCGGCGCGCGGCGGCGGAGAAAAGCCGGAAGCGGCGAAGGAGAGAGAGAGAGAGGCCGAAGCTCTCCCGTGCGGCGCAGAGTCGTGACTGCAAGGATCGACGTCTTCGGCGGCGGGGGTGCAACCGCCGACTGCCTCCCCCCTCCATGCTTTGCTCTCGCGCCGCCTGTACGGCTCTCTCTCTCTGTCTCTCTCGGTCTCATCAATACTATTACAGGTCGAGTTCCGATTACGCCTCGGCGGGCAGGGCCTCTGCGTGTGAGTCGGCCCCTCGTGTGTACGTATTCCCCCGCGTGCACTTGCGCACTGCGCCCCGGAGCTTTCGCCTCGCTCCGTCTCTCTCTCTTCCTCTGACGTGCCAGTCTCTCTATGTGTGCATAAAGAGAGAGAGAGAGAGAGAGAGAAAGTGAGTGTGGAGAGATACAGAGGGGCTGCGTCTGCGTGTGGGTGTGCAGAGAGATAGAGACCAGAGACGGCGAGCGTGCGCGCGGAAAAGGATGCTGAAAGAGAGAGAGAGAGAGGGATAGTCTGCGCGTGCGTGTGCAGTGAGCGAAAGAATGGGTGAGCGAATCTGCGCTGGTGGCTGTATGTATATGCTTATGAAGGTGGGTGTGAGATGCCGGGAAACTTCCGCGCTGAATTGGTTAAGTTTGAGGGAGCGAAGCAGTGCTGGCGCGGTTCCTGGATTTTTCTTACTCTCCTCTGCCTCTCTCTCTTTCGGAGCGGGGCGACGACGAGCGGATGATGAAAAATGTATAGGAGCCCAGAGCGCTTTTTTCGCCCGGCAAAACGACGTACGCAGCTTTGTTTACGAGCCGGTCGACTTCGCCTCCCCCCGATGCGTTTTGTTCGTTCGGCTGTTCGGAGCTGAATGGCGCGCGATGCGCTTTTCGGGGCGTTCGGATTTAAACGGGTTCGGTTCGCGAGGTTTTCGAGATGTTGGAGTTGGAAAAATCGAGACTGTTCACTCTACGGGCAACACAGGAGCTATGCTGGCAGTAAAGGGTGATTGCAAATTAGAGGAATTATCGTTTAGTAGAGGAAGGATTATTTTAAGGTTCTATAAAATTATTTACTGGCTATAAATAATTTTATATGTGTATTCGTTTAATATTATATAAATAAATATAAATAATTTTGTTGGGCTCTAAAGAATGTTAAATCACTTTATTTTTATTTATTTTTATTTTTCATCCAATAGTTACTATAACTAAAACCTTAGAAAATTCATAATATTTCTATGAAATTAAAACAAATATTGATCATCCACTGAACGACTAATAAGTTTTTTATATTCACTCTATAACACTCCTGAAAGCTTCAACTTTCGCAAAGCCTATCTCGCGCAGAAAACTCGTAGAGTTGTAACGCTTTGTAAACGTTCTATGAGAGCTGCTATCTGCTCGCTGAATTTTAACGAAGAGCTCGAATTTTTCTACCATGAAATCGTCTGTGAAATTTTCGACTCAATTTTGATCGCGGCAAGCAACCCATGCAGTAGAATTTAATGGGACTGAAATGATGCATCATTATCTTACTTAATGTTCACGTTTTTTCAATTTAGCTTTAAATTCGAATCCCGAAATTTACCTTTAAATTTGAATCCTATTCTTTCTTTTCAATTTCATAGAATTAAATAATCAGTAAGTTGAACAATTTTCCAAAAATTTTAAATTTGACAAAATTTTTCTAAAAATATCCGTATTTCCAGGTAATCAATTAAAGCTCTTCTTCAAACGAATCTTTCTAATAGATTTAATTCGAAGAGCTCGAATTTTGGTAATCTCTCTCGCAATAAAGAATGGTGTGGACTAAGGATAGCTATTCGTTTCAATCTCTTTCACGATATAGAGTTCCTTTTTTTTCTAGGCTAACAGGAAAAGTGTCACAGATACGAGTCCGGAATTTCGATAAAACTCCATGAGGTCTTTTATATAAAAGAAGGGAAACAGCTCGTCTTGCTCGATAGTGAATGAGGTGTAATTTTGAAAAGGGTAGGTAGCTGGAAATACCAATTTGGATAATTCTACCATTTTTCCTAAATAGCCCTTCGGCGTTTTATTTATACTTTTTGATGGTAGCATTTAAAATTTGCATAATTCTTTTTTAACAAGATGTCTATTATTTTTTACTAATTTTAGTATCGAATAATTTTGAAATGACATTATTATGTATTTTTACGATCCAGTAAAATATGAACGCGGTGATCAAGAAATATTACTCGGAGCATCCAATTAATTGCAGAATAATTTTAAAGAAACAGTTAGAAATATAGGACTCGATCTAAATTTGATAATCCGTTCATTTCCTGATTTCAAAATTTTGGCAAAGCTTCTAAATTTACATTTCGACCACTAAAAGCAATTCAGCAATTTATTTCTAAGAAATATTGACTTCGTATTAAAAAACAAAAATGATGCAAGCTTCCGAATTAATGAGCTTTTATAACGGTAGATTTTGAAAATTAAAAAATTTGCGTTTTCCATCAAAGCAGAAAACATTTAAGATTCGTAATTACTACAATACAATAAAATCTAACAAGCATGCGGTGGCATCAAAGCAACATTTGAAGGGACCGCTATTATTTAATACAGATCGTAACACATGGCATAATCTCTATTAAAGATGCGAGAGACCCGTCCGAGCATGACGAGAGTCTCCAGTCACGTTGAGAGTCTGTACTGAACTCGGGATTCTCGACCTAATCTTGAGTTTTCAAGGGATATTATTCGTGTAAAAAAATTACATTTCAATCAACTCTTACCAGCAAAAAACACCATTCCCTTTAACATTACTTTTTCTTTAAATAATAAGTATGTAACGTTCAGATTTTTTAATCTTTTATTGTTTTGAAAGTTTTAGCAGCTACTCGATCTAAAGGAGAGTTTCGTATTTCTTATCTCAGTAGAATAATTAAACAAACTCTCACTCCTCAAAAAGTTGTGTACTTTCATAATTACGAATCGTTCGAGCGTAATAAATCATCCACCGACGAATTTTGAAGTTTGATGGCAACTTTAAAACAAAATAAAGCAAGCAATGCTACTTGCAGTTACAAAAATTTCGTAAGAACAAGTTTAATCTGTCATGTATCTATGAATTCGGCTAAACTTCAACAGTGACAAATAAAAGTAAGGTAGAAAGCAAAAGGAAATAAAACTCGTTAAGTATTCATGATATTTTCCAACAAACTTATCTGGTCCGCGAATTTTTCAAACCTCCATCTGTGCAGCATCAAAAGTTTCTTGCGGTAAATGAAAAAAAAAACGCATTTTTCACACAGGAGGTGCAAATAAAGAGGAAAAGTTTTCGTAAGAACATAATTCTTCTTTAAATATCGCCAAAAGTCAGGTGTTTAAAAGCGACATAAAGATTTATCGAATAGAATATTTGAATAATTTCTTGCGTCAAGTAGCATTTAAAACTTAAAATTCGTAAATTATCTGCGAGAATTTAATGGAATAATCAAATTCCTCCATAATACACTTTCACTCTGAAATGAAATAAAAAGCTTTTAGCCAAAAAATTAAGAATTTTTAACAAGATCATTTCTATCCTTTTACTTTATTTAACAATAAATTTAATCTCTGATATATTTATCATTAGTTTTCTCTTTTCTAAATTTCAAGGTATACCTATTTGTAACATTATCCAATAATATTTTTTACAAGCGCTCAGCATTGAAAAACTAAGACTGATCTAATCAATACCCAACGCACCGTCATAAAAAAATTGACTAAAATAAATGAGGAAGCTACCCTTTGCAAATAAACCCCAAAACCTAAGAAAGACAAAAATTTGATACAAAAGTTTATCTCCCCCCCGCGATGACCGCACGGAAAATATTGAAGCCCAAAAATCAGCAAGACATCCCCTGCCCCAGAAACTTCTCCGCCGCGCGAGAAACTCCTCGCGCACAAAAAGCGCGGCGCGTCGACGTCGGCGGCGGAGAAAGAAGCGCTCATTTATCACGAGAAAGAGCGGTGGCGGCATCCCCTCGGAGCGCCGCGCGTCAAGTCGCTGGAATGGCTCTACATCGGCCCCCCCCCAGAAGGGGGTAGGCGGGGGCGCTCGGCCGAATTGCGCACGCGTTAAACGGACTAAAACGCCAGACACGCACTATCGAGCAACTAGCTCTGGCTGACCGGTTTTAAAGCTCGCGCCGAGTCGCGCTCGAAAGGCGAAAGGCGGATTGGGGAGCCGCCGAGGAGGGAGGAATAGGGAATGAAAAGGGGATTGGGCTTATCGGAAGTGACGAATGCTGCTTCATTTATTTTTTATGAATCTCTTTTATTCGGAGGTATAAGAATATAGAATTCTGCAAGATCGTATAAAATACCTTTCTATTTAGAATTGTTGTTGTTCGTAGGATTTATTATCGCTGCTTTTTAACGAAGGGAGAAGTACTCTCGTATAAAATATTATCTTATTTAACTCTCTTAACGAGGTAATGGTTGTACGTAATGTATAGTATCTTCTTAATATTAACGCATTTATGTATATAATTAGTGTTGACAAGGTCGGCTTGAAAGTCAGAGACAAAACAATTTATATATAAATTGGAAACTTTAATTGTAATGATTAAAAACGAGCGAAGTCTGCAATTATTGAAGAGCACTTTTACGTATTCGGCAAGTAGTCGCTTAATGCATACGCCAATGTATGATTAAACTTTAGTATTCTAATCTATTAAAGCTATTTAAATCCTTATTTCATTTACATTAATTAAAATGGAAAAAAGTTATATTAAAATTCACTGTAAAGCATCACATAAAAATTCTTCATAAATTCATAAATTCTTCATAATTAATCTACGCTTAATGAACAACTAGCTATAAAACAATTATGTTATACTGTAATAATAATACCGTAAACAGAATGGTATTACAATAATTTGTATTAATATTTCTATACCGCTTTTATAATTCTAGAAGCTATTCAAATTTCTTTATGAAAAATAAAAACCTCGCTTCAAAGTTTTTTATATTGGATCATCCCATAAATGCTTCTTTTAATGAGGGGATAAATTACCTGCATCAACTTCCGATAAAAGAGCGGGTAATGTAAATTTACCTTGTACCTTTTTTTCAGTGCGAGTTGATTAAGAATTTTGCTCATATTAATCTTGAAAAACAGAAGCATAAAGATCCGCATTGTTTATGGGATGATGCAATAATTACGCGTCTTGAAAATTTTAAATTTTATCATCAAGAAAATGTCTTGTTTTACGTAGTAGGTATACTTAAGGCTACCTAAAGTCTTACTGCACGACGCTCAATATCACAAACAGCACTCCCACCTCACACATTTCTCCTCTCGATACGTATATAAAAGTAAAAGCTAGCTCAGGTAGTTAAGTCGTAGTTTTCGGATCCGTAAGTACAGTGGTCTCCTCCAGCGTTCCTAAATTCGCCCTCATCAATACCTCAGCAATGACCTTCTCCGCAATGATGGCCTGCGTCCTGGACGACCGCTTCAATTTCGACACGACGTACTGCCCGAAGCGATCTAGATCCGCGTGTTCCGGCTCCGCCGTCGTCGCGATCATCGAGTGCGGCCGCTTTCCCTTCCAGATCGGGGCCAGCGGCGGCGGCTCCGAGGAGTTGAAGATCTCCTCCCGCCTGGCGCTCAGCACGGGAATGATGGTTCGATTGGCGGTGGCTGCGGGGCCGTTGGTCGTCTCCGAGTACACGGCGTCGATCTCCAAATTCATCGCGGGCCCAGAGGTACAGGCCGCCGGAGCGGCGGGAATGTTTGGAGTGGCCGGCCGGGAGGACGACGGCGATGGCTGCTCGATCTTTACGGTTGCGTCTGGTATGATTGTCTGGAAAATAAAGGTATGGAATTTTATGATTGTTCAACGTTCCTCAAATCGACCGCGTGGCCTTTCTCTGGCGACTTGTGACGTAGCTAACGGAAAACTGTATTTCATAATGGAACTGCAGTGTATTACATTTTTTTACTGCCGACTGTTTTTATTCTGTTAAATGGACAATACTTCTTTATGTTCTTTCAACCTT
>JAWWEM010050790.1:0-10681 GCA_035582935.1 Ormyrus thymus
TTATCGCGGCAAGATTTGCGTGCATGGATTTACGCATCTCACCAGCAAAGGCTGAAAACCATGCTGGCGGCTGATCCTCAGTAGCAGGCATCCTGTTAGGTGGAAAAAATTCAGTGCAGACACGTGTTTTCGGACAAGTTAAATCCCCGCGCACTTCGTCGCGCAACACTTTGACAGGCCTTTGGGCTGACGGCGAGGGGGGGGGAAGCGGGACGCTTACACGCAACGCTACGCGAATAAGCCTTACACACACTATTAGGCGCCGAACTCGAGTATCGCGCAGGTATATTCGCACGGTCGAACGGGACAATCGCGCAACAACAAAAACTAACACTAGATACAAACCACGACACGTCAATACAATTTAAATGCGACGGTTTACGACACTTAATACAATGCTTAATGGGATTAGAAGCGCGCACTTGAGTCCTTTTGCACTTTATACACGACTTTCTTGACATTATAAGTCATGATGTTTCGAAAGATCGTTTGATGTTAAGAAGAAAGCGGTGATTTTCAGCATAGGTCCGTTCAGCACAGTCGGTGAAGTGAAGACCACAGTAGAAGCAGTAGGCAGGAATACGCAGTGCGGCAACGCTGTCTCAATCTCGGTGTCTCGATAGGCAGAAGATGGCCGTCGAATTTATAGAATTTTCAAACAGACGGAAATCGGCACTCCTTGGCTCAAAAGGTATCGAGCGCCACTGATAAAGCTCGAAAAACGAGAGCCAGCTGGAGGCCAATCCGTCTGAAACAAAACTCGCTCAAAAGAGGAGTGAAAAACAGTAAGAAAGTGATCTTAAATGCGGAGCACCAGAAAACACGACCAACACTCACCAAAGAGAGAGAGAGAAGGGCTCGCGGGTAAGCAGTAAATTCTAAATTAACTTCGCGTCGGGAATCGGGAGTGCCGAAAGAATTCGCGCGCCGTGTTCGGTCGGAGCATTCCGGCTCCGATAATTCCGTTCGACCGGCCTCCCCACAGACGGAATCTCTGGGTGTTAATAAAAATTAATTTTTTAGTAACATGATACAAGAAACCGGTGCGACGTCGTGCCGGTTACCATGTTACATACTTGCAAATATAATAGTTTCAAATATTTTTAATATCAATATGCAAATCAAATAGTAACTAACTTCAATTTTATATAAAAAAGTTATGATTATTTTAATGCTTATAAAATCATTAAACGAAAAAAAAATACATGCACGCGCGCGAACTAGAACAATAGAATACTAGAAAATAGATTGAAACCATCGTTAAATGTATACGCGATTCGCGAATGTTCATACGTAGCAAGAAGTAACGACGCGTAACACAACTCGGGGTAAAACAGTATAAGCGAACTGCACATCCTGGCCTATTCCGAATAGAGTGGGATCGTTATCCCGGACTTGCGGGCGCTTGCTTTATTTACGGGGGCTTGCTACCTCCAGAGTTCAGTCTGCCACGGAAGCCCGAGGAATCGCTCTAATTACGAGGCGCTGCGTAGGTATGCCTCGAGTTTCGTTCCAAGCTTTCGTCGTTTACACACACGCGCGCGCGCGCCGCGGAGCTGGCGTCGTGTGCCGCAGGTACAACGCGCGCAAGCACATCGATAAGCAGCGAACGGAGCGCGCCGCGCCGGTATGTGCCTAATTCAATCGATGCGAAATTATAATATCAGATTCAGTACCGTACATGGAATACGGTATAACGGCTATGCTATTATGCGGGTCGGATTGATAAGCTGCGTTGGCTTTACTTTTCGAAACGTGGCTTGCAAATGGCTCTTTATCTGGAATTGGGGATGAACAAATGGAGATTAATGACGTTTCACTAGAGCCTTTGTTGTAATCATCTGGATTATAGAGTGGATATTTTATTTTTGTTTTTAACTCCTTTGTCGCGACGCATGACAAGCAATGTACAAAAAAAATTAAATGAATTGTTGTAAAATTTATATTCAAATTTCTTTTTAATAAATTCGCAAGCGTTGAATTTTGGCGTTTTATTCGCTTCATGATTGGCGTTGAATGAATATTGTATGATAATTTACATTTTCAATATTTGTTTCGATTTCGGTTACGATTTTGATTTTTCGATTAGTAAACATTTTTATGAATAAAAATCATTTTCAAGTTTTATTATTATTAAACAAATGTTGTATCCAGTACCATAACTGATCTTGTAGGTCAATTATATCTCACACGTGTACATCAATTATAATTAATTCATCATCAAAGATTATAGTTATAATATAAAGTAAGATATATAATTTAAACAAAAAAGAAACGAAATTTGTTTTTTATTTATCATTGCGAATATTAACATGTGCACCGTGCACGACATACATATCTATGGTTTATCATATATTACGTATGTCTACGGTCATTTCAAATATGAAAATCAACGAATAAACTTTTTGATGTGTACCTTTCAAGTTTCTAATATAATTTTGATTTGATAATTCGTGTAAAAATAAGTACGGTAAAAAAAAATACTGAAATATAGTGAATGTAATCGCAAGTGGACGATTTTTTTTATAGAACCATTAATATTTAGATACAATATTCTACTATCGTAAAGTATGGACTGAAAGTTCCATTCTAAGCTTCGCAATTTCAAACTTTATTATTTAATAAAAATACAAAATTATGACTATAAAGATACTTTATCGATGCCTAACAAAATCACCACCTTTTACTTCATTAAAAGAAATGTATTAATTCGAATATATTTATGTAGATATGAAATTTACTCGATGTGTGTACAGTCCCCAGTTACTTTGGCAAACAAATGGACATTTTCATTCTGAGCGACATTTCATCGGAAAAAAACTTTTCCCTCGTCTCTATCAGCTTCGCGAGCTTACATAATAAATCGATATTGAGAGAGACCGAAAGAGAGAGAAAGAGAGAGAGAGAGAGAGAGAAAGAGAGAGAGCCGCGGATAAAGGGGAAAGAGAAACAGAAAACAGCAACACGCGGGTCAACCTCGAGAGCAAGTTCGTCCATAAATCACGAATTTGTTTAGGCCTACCGTGACCACAGGGAATTCACCCTTTGGGGAGCACGGCGGGGGAGGTGAAGGGCGAGAATGTCCAAGTTCGCAGACGATGGGAAGGGGGGGGGGACCGACGTGCCACCGCCGCTAGCCTTCGCACTACTACTGGCGCGGAAGGGCCGGAAGTTCCATTTCCGTACCCGCGCGCCGCTCCGGGAACGCGCAATCGGAATTTCGGCATTCTAGACCCGAGCTCTTTCTCCACCGGCATGCCTCGACGACTCTGATAAATTTATAATATTGAGGAATCGGAGTTCACTGATGCTTTGCCGGAGTCTAACTTGAGGGATACTTCGAGGAACGGTTAGCGGCTATCTCTGGCTGATCGAAATCGGACTTTTCTACTTGATTTTAAATATTGCCGCAGTTCATCACTGTCATGGGATCTATTTTGGTTTGTTTAACGTAACTAGTTTTTTTGCGATAGAATCTGCTAAAATCATCGACGCTGATTAATTGAGAGCTACGTGAGAATTGTTCATTTATTTCTTAAGTTAATCAAAAGTGGTCAGTGTATTTTAAAGTTCTGATGAATAGAGTGTTTCTTCCGTATAAAATATACATTAATAAAATCAAGTCTTCATTAAAATTAAGAAGTGCCTGAGCAAACTTTCACGTCAACATTAAAAATCATTTGACAATAATTTAATTGCAAGTGTTAAGAGCTTCCGAAATATAAACAGAATAATTTATTCAATTCGAATTTTATCTTCTTAGAATGCAACTCGGTACTATTTCCACGGCTGTGCATAATACAAAATCGATATTTTTATTATAACTACATATTCTATAGATATCCTCCTACTTATAAATACTTTCTATTTATAAACATTCCTCTCTTCATTTTCAAAGGTACTAGTGGCGACAAATACAATCCTTTGTATTTGTTTAAAAGAGTGCCGTCAAAGAAACAAGAACTTCGTAACCTTGTTTCTCGACAAGCCCATTTTTCTTTACAAATACAATAATTATAATATTTAACGAATCTACCTTCAACGTTAGAATCACATTTTTATGCCCCTTTAATAAAGTAAGGTTGACGTAATAAAGTAAGGTGAAAGAAAAAGTGTCAAAAATCGTTAAAAATCCCCGAAGCTTTTCGCTACTCCCAGCCAGTTCTCCGCGGCGCTATAATACACGTGCGGAGTCATAAATCCGAAGTCATACATGAAAGGGTTAAAGAGCGGCGCTCAACGGGCACAAGCAGAAGAAAAAAGAAAAACAAAATAGTAATGTCATTTGTAAAAGTGGATTCTAGCCGACCTCGCGTTCGCGCGCGCACCGCCAGCAGCGCTCGAAGCCCGGCGGTGGGCTCGCGCGACTGACGGAAGTCTTGCGCAATTAACTCCGGCCTTGACACCCCTACCTCACCGTCTGCGCCCTCCAGGCTCCGGCACACCACAAGAAGCGCCAACGTTCCCGGGGGCAGTTTTTCGCGAAAGAAATTTCACGCGCCGCGTAATCGATGGGAGAGCAGTTCCTTCTTCACCTCTTTCTTCCTCGCGTAGGCGAGAGCAAATTGCTTCCTCCGGCAGCGAGGGAGCCAATTGTCATTTGTCCGCGAGGGAGAAGCCGAGATTGCGGACGCTCCATGGGAGAGAGGACGGACCGGAAGCGCGCGGATAAGAATAAAGTGGGGAGGGAGAGAGAGAGAGAGGCTGCCTGGGATATCGAAATATTTTCGAGCGATCAATGATTTGGACTATAGTAGAGCGGAGCACGCCGACCTTGACATTCGCTGCCGCGAGCGCCACACATACCTTCGATCGATCGCCCGCCTCCGCCGACGGCACGAGCGCGGAAAATACAAATGAGAAGCTGCCGCGGCCGCCGCCTTTCTCCGGCTGCATTGTCGAGACGTAATTGATCGAGAGCAAAGGAAACTTTCGCTTCAAAAATGCATTCTATTTTTGGGATCGAACGTCGATTTTTTCCCCCTTTTTTTCGTTGCTCCTTTGTGGGTCGCGCCTTTGGAAAACGTTTCGCCTTTGCGGGCCGCATGCTCCCGGAGAAAGGCTCGATATTGATCGCGAGAGCTTTACCTATTATGCCTAATTTCATTCGGTTGCCTTTTGTTTCGGCTCGAATGTTGTAAGGTGAGGAAGAATTTGTTACCGAGCAATGTCGATGAAAAGTTTTAAGTGTGTTACTGTTCCGACAACGATTGAACTTGCATGCGGTTTTCCAAATGAGTTTGCATTCAGGTTTTGGTTGTTATGTTATTATCTTAAAACTAAAAAATATATTACTAAATTTACAATTTACACATACATTCTGAGTATTTAGTTTTAATAGTCAAATAAAATGAGAATTACAAATAATAGGGTAGAACTTCGAACTTACCAGTTGACTTTGTTCTACTAATTAGAAACATATAGAAGTTAAAATTACTTTAGCCATAATGGAACGGGTAATTTCTAATTGGTTGCAAATCTAATAGTTCTAATAAGCACATATAATAGAAACTATTGACAAATATGATAGCTCTAGATAAACAAATTTTGAATTGGAAAAATGCCATTGCCTGTTACGAACTGACGAACTAATACATTCGGTACATTTATGTTCACAATCATTATAGTAATGTATAATTTCATTTAATTGTTTCGTGCAAAACTCCATTAACAATACACGCGAATAAGAATCATTACATGTTCAAAAGGCGTCTCATTACGGAAGTCTACTCAAACGTTGGAAAATTATGAACCTAAAGAACTGTGATATCGCTACAATAAAGGGCATCTGATCTGCATAAGCATAAAAAGGAAAAAGATTAACGAATGATTGCTTGCAGGTACATTAAGAGTCGCTTTATTACTACCCTAAGCCTGATTACCTTCTAAATTACACTGATTTTACCTGAACGGTTCAACTTTTTTTTAGAATTTTAGAATGCCCTTGAAATAACAGTTACTTGCACCTATGGCGTTAGCGCTAATACGAGCTGCAGTCTAAAGCGAGTCATGCTCAAAGAAAACTGAAGGATATTCTTTATATTATTTTTTCCACGTGATAATTTCAAAAGAACCAGATAAATAATATATATTCAGTTAGTTTTTAATCTTTCTAAGGTAGTAATTTAATCCTTAAAGGTTACCATAAAATATGAGTTACGCCACTATTGTTTGCAAGAGCACAATTTAATAGATTTATATTGGAAAAAATGTACAAATAATATGAATCGAATAGGCAATATATCTTCGGCGATGATAGCTGATAATTTATAGGCACCATTTTCTGCCTCGTTTCAATGAAAAATATTTTTCAGTTATTCATTTATCTACTCAGATTCTTTCTTCGTGCCAGAGACTTCGTGCATTCGCATAAATTATGTTCTGTCTTTAAAATTTACTTCTAAACCGTATAGTTTTGCAAATTACAGCACTGAAACGTAAGTATTTCAATGAAATGACGAAAACTTAATTATACGTATTGTAATTAGATTGCTAGGAAAGGGGTATAAAACTCAGGCTGAAGCTATTAAATGAGAATTTTTTCTCAAACGCCACCTGAAATGAAATTTACTTTTGAATGGAATCTCCGGTTGAACTTTCCTATACCATTAAGGATTAATCATCAGTTTTTATCGTCCCTTTTAACCTCTCAGCATAAATTAAAATAATACATTATTCCTTTGTTCCTAACGAGACTTTATTGCTACATAATAGCAGGTAATAAAAAAATCCACTGATTACACAAGGAATATTCACGATCGATGGAAAAGTTATGAAAATTGGAGAGAGAAAAAAAGGCAAGAACCGCCTATAACTCCGCGCGTACACGAGAACGCTTTTCGAGCCTGAGCTAACGAATGCCTGCCGGCGTCACTGTTCCAAAAGTACATAAATCTTCATTTGTCGCAGGCCTTAATTGACACATTTTCCTGTCCGGGGCGAGTATGATAGTGGGAACAGAATGCATACGAGCCTGGCGAGTAAGAATACGCGTTTGCACGCGTCGGTTTATAGGGGCAGTCGTGAAACCTATCTACATCGCAAGTACGATTTCATGCTTCGAGTGACATTGTTTTAATACTTTTATTAGATGTGAAAAATGACGAGAGTTTATTCTTTTTCTAATGATTTATTTTCTGCCTTATTGAGTGAATTATTTGTTGACGCTTTATTACTGTGGTTATGAAATTTGTAACACGTTACTTTAAAGAAATGGGAGAGGGTCTAGAATGTAGTTTTGCAGAAATGAGAAAAGTTAGCAATTTGTTTCGTAAACTAAGGAACGAGGGAGCACTAGTTTTCTGTAATTGTACATTGACCTTATAATATAACAATGGTTACGTGTCAAGTCCTTGAAAAGAATAAGTCTTAATTCTGCATTTTTCTTTCTCTTTGCTCTTGTTATCTGTTACGTGAGAAAATGTTGTATTACTTCAAATCTAAATATAGTTTTTACTTTCTTACTTTTTGTCATTTCAAGCAATTATTACTTAAGCAGCTTTTGAACAAGGAGTCATTATCAAAGTGGAACGCACAGAGTATTAGAAATTCGGGCTTGTTGCGATTGTTAATTTTGAGTAAAAGCTCAATTATATGCAAAAGCGCTGACTTCCGATGCTATTGACTTTTAACCGATCGTCGCCGTGCTTAAACAAAGAACCGCCCGAGGGAAAACACAACGAGGAGAGGAAGCGAGAGAGTTGCACTGGTGCCGGATGCAAAGCCATTGATTTTCGAGGCTCGCATTATAAAAGCTCGGGGGACTGGCTGGCCCGACCTTGAATGGAGTCAACCGAGCGTAGGAAAACCGATTTCGCGGCCGCAGTAGATCTCGTCCTCCTCCCTCCCGCTTCGCTCTGAATTATTAGGCGCCCCTCGGTTCGGGGAAAGACGCCGACGCCGGCAGCGGATGCACTTCGCGAAACTGGGTCAGTTTTACGTGCCTCACGCAAACTGCTGGTGCGTGCGAGCGGCCTATCGCCCAGAGATATCTGGCGATCACACGTCTTTCGGGGCGGTCTTTCGTTGTTCGCGTGGCGGCTGTGCTTTCGCGAGGTCTTGATTCGAGTTGTCATGCCTGCTATGAGGTAGACAAGGCGAGAGTGCATTAAGCTGGAGAGGCAGTACAATCAAGTCCTCGAATTAAGCACCTGTAAAAGCAAGGAGGGCGTCATTTTTTCCGGGCGAGCCTCGAAGTGCTTCTTCATTAACTGGATAATTCTTGTTTTTCTGCACCTGATTCAATTTTTATCTTTTCAAAATGTTCGATTCAAGTTTGATGTTTGGAAAGATTTTTTCAATCTATTTACTATTACGAATTATCATTAAGTAAGCTTTCAAATTCATGTAGATGATACAGAAATTAGTATACTTGTACAACTGAAAGTTCATAGACGTGTACCAAATATAAATATTACACGAATATATATATTATTTAATAACTTATACTTAAATTGTGTTATGAAAAAAAATCAATATTGTCTTATGAGAAAATAATTTTTCACTAAAAAATGCAAATCAATATAAATTATGAAAAACTTTTCAATAAAATATAACTGAATCCAAAGTAATTACAATATCGAATGCCCTCGTATAGTAATTAACAGTTTAATAATTCGTTCCGGTAAATATCGCAAGTCATTGTGGAAGGAACAAAGCCGTTTCAGTTACATCTTACTCCCCAACAAACATTGAATTATTAAAGCGAACCACTCAGTGGATTTCGTTGCACGCAGGAAGTCAAGCAGAAATTTATTCCGGCTTGTTTGCTCTTTGTACATTTACGGATCCATTTTAACTTGTAGAACCTAAAAATGGCGCATAATTTTTCAAATTCATTTAACATTCTCAATAATATAGAATCGTGCTCGAAAAATATCTTGTACTGCAATATTACAATACAAGCCAAATCTTTACCTCTGATTATTTTGGATTAATCAAAGCAGCATTATGTAAATATATTAGGCTAAATTTTAATAAATTCAGAGGCGACCAATACATCAAGTCAGTTCCTTATCGTGGTCAAACTTACCATTACGAAATATATCCTCGTTACTTCGAAACCCGGCTGAGATCAGATGCGCGTTCAGCTCTGCTTTCCACCTAACTTCATTTCCATTCCCAAACGTGCGCAACTACTCCGTTCAATTATCGCCCACAATTTCGCTTCTAATTCTATAACCTCGACTCTCGCCAACAATTGTGTCAGAGATAAATGAACTTCCCATCCGGCCAATTAAGAAGAAGCCTTCGATAACGAAGAGCATGTAAGTACCGATGGCAGCGCTAATTGTTTTTCTTTTCAGAGGATTTTTGGCGCGCCATCGAAAAAGTGCACGACCTGGCAGGAGTGCGAGTCTCTCTAATGGCCCAGAAACTTTTAGGGCGAGATCCACGTTAGCCCGTCTAGGCTGTTAAGAGAAGGAAACAGTCAGAATGATTTGCACAAGAAGCCAAGAACTGCGACGTGAAATGACCAACTGTTATTATTGTGAAATCGTGCGTGGCTTTACGTAGGCTTTTCAAAGATATTTATGGTAAGGCTTTCGAGGCTCGTGTTCTCTAAGCTACGATAAATTCCTGACGAATGTCGGACATTTGAAATATTTGTACTTACAGTAGATTTAGGTTAAAAGAAAGACATTCTTCTTAGCCCAAACAATAATTCTAATCTTCGAACATTATCATCCGAATACTAGATTAGATGATATCATCATAGACTTTCTAACTTATAAGAATAATAAAATGAATTTTTACTCTCAAAGTACAACTTTCTCTCATTTCAGTTAAATTTACAATACATACATTTGCAGCGTACTCTAAATAAAATCAATTTTAATTATTCACTGTTTATAAAATATTTTGGAAAAACAAAGAAAAATAGATATACGCAATGTATTACATATATTTGGTTATACAAGCATACATCGACTTCCAACCGTTGACTATCGAATGCTTAATGACTTTTATATGCAAATCCAAGGAACGTTTTGTCACTTGCTTCGAAGGTTCGATCTTATACAATTTCAAGATGATTTATTAACCACAGGTGATATATTAGATATTACATATATATATATATATATTCATTTTAAACTTGTTTCAAAATATACGTATGACAATAAAATTATATAAATCAATCAATAAAATTATACAAACCCTTGCCATTATTATGAATGTAATAATTCTTAAATTAATTTACGAATTCACTTTGACCCTTATTTATTTATTTAGTCAGTGTTAAGATACAATATTTTGTTAATAAAATTATCAATTAAGCGTTAATTAATTTTTAAAATTTTTTCGTAGAGGAAGCTTTAGAAGCGATATAATTTGTTTATGTAACAAAGTCTCTAGAATCTTTTTTTTTAATTTAGAATAAAATCAATTTTTTCGCGCATGCGTACGAGATTGTTTAATTAATCAAAATCTTTCAGTAATAACTTAATATATAGATTTTAAAGTAAATGTCCCGATTGCTTAACATTCACTCCATCCCTGGTAGACACATAACTATAATATTGCTAGAAATTTTAAATTTTGAAAATTTAAGGTTAATCAAGCGATATTATTGTTACGCTTCCACCAGGGATATTTCTATGTGTATATTGAATATTTTGTACTAAATTCAAAATTTTGAATTCTCTTCCAAAAAGAAACGAAAAATCTTCGAAGGTATTTA
>JAWWEM010050791.1:0-10681 GCA_035582935.1 Ormyrus thymus
TCTGAAATTGTGGTTAATTCGTGTGGAAGTAGCGGTACTACGTTTTTAATCTCCTCGAACGAGACAACATATAATTATTATCAGCGCCCAAAGACGAATTGTGGATTTAGTGGTCCGGCAAATGGAATTAGAAGGCTCGATTTCGGCTCGTCGATCGGGCCTTCCTTTTGTTTCTTAAAACCGCTGAATTTTTCAGGTTCTGTGAATTAGTAATAATGTGTTTGGTAAAATCAGTATTTTTGATTCAGCTCTCATTAGACTGAAGCAAATATTAAATGTTTCACAACGTAACATTGATTATTAATTAGCAATTGTTTCCTTACCATTTGTTCTTCAAATAACCCCTCAAACAATGCAATGAACCAGATATAAAAATCACAAAAGGCCCCTCAAGCGATTCACCAAAACTATATTTTTCTCTCTAAGCAACCTCCGAATATTCTTTATCCAGAGTCTTTTATTGCGTAAAAGCAACGTCATACAAAACCTTCTTGAGCCTTTTCACCAATTTTTTATGCTAAAATCGCAAAAAGGACTACCCGTTTTTTCTTCCGAGCAATAAATATACCATTTTCCTCTCAAACTCTGCCCGGCATGTATGCTTTTATTTTCCTTTTTTAAACACTTGCTTTATCATTTCTCAGTCAAATTTAATGCCTTACCGTACTTGACCGTTTCTACTGAAAACAAGTATTCATACTCCTAAACGTAATAAGCACGGATATTTTCTTTAACGATCAATACTCTAAAAAGTATCCTCAAAAATAAATGCCTAAACGTGACTATACTCCGATCAAACGTTCACCAGGTCTCGGCTTCAATCAACATCCGCAGCCGACTTTGTAAAGCCAGAGAACGAGACGAAACCTTGCCAGTAGCGCAAAAGGCACGTCTCTCTCTCTCTCTCTCTTTCACCGACAAGCGGAGGAGTTGTCGCCCTGCCGAAGCCGGGCAAACTGCTGGTAATCAGGGTTTTGTCGGAAGTGTTGACTGCCGCGTGAATTAAACTAAACTCACCTAACGGCCGCCGAGAGCGCAACTGCGACCTTAACAAGCAGTCACCTCTGGCCCGTTGTTGCCTGCACCGCCTCGGTCGCGTCTGTCTCCGCTCGCGAGAGAGACAGAGAGAGAGAGAGAGAGAGAGAGAGACTTTGTTTAACGTTAAAAAGGCTCGTTGTTTTGTTTGCCGTGCGCTGCGACGTACTTACCTCTGTTGCCGAGGAGCTTCTGCGTTTAGGCGAGCTTAATCCTTCATTGCGCGGCGCGTCGCTTTGGTGGAGCAATAAAAGTGGCTTGTTTGCTTAAACTTTTGCCAAACTGCTGCCGGTTCGAGCGCGGAGGTGTACACTTTTGGGAATCCTTAGTTTGAACAACGCTTTAAACCGAAACGATTAATTCACGAAGCTTCGAAAGGCGCAAGAAACCTTCACCAGATCGCTAAACGCATTTGACTGAATTTTCCCCTCGCAAAGTAACTTACATAAAGAGCATTTTTTACTTCCCTCGCTCCGTCTCCGCTCGGAGGAGCTACAAAAACCCGTCTCCGAGCCCCCCCCCCCCAGCCTTTAAAACGCAAACAATTTCCAATGGAACATAAACCACAGCCGCGGCGAAAAAAAAGCTCCTCGATCGGACTATCAATCAAGCACACATCCATCCCCCGACGAGACTCGAAATTGCAGCGGCGCGGGAGCAAGAAAAAGCCTCCCGCAGACTGTCGCAAAAAAAGCTTTGTACATGCGCCGCGCGGCACAAAAGAGCGCGCGCCGGGAGAAAATAAAGCGCGCTGTATACGTGTGCGCCTTCGTGTATAATATACGGCGGCGCTCGGAGGAGGAGGAGGCGGTCGCCGAAGGCTTGTATATGCGCGGCTCCTCGCTGTACGGCGGCTCCCTAATAGAGATTGATATGAATTAGGAGCTCCGAGCTCGGGCTTTGCGCTCGCGCCGCGCATTCACGGGGAGAGAGAGAGAGAGAGAGAGAGAGAGAGGCTTTCTTTCGCGGGACTGAGCGGCAGCTGTCGGATGCTGCTGCGCTGAGAAATTTTTTGCCGCTCCGGCTCGTGGTTGGGCTGCTTTTTGCGGGCTGGTTTTGAGTGCGGATTCTTTTTTTATCGTCGGCAATTGGGGATATTTGAAATGCGGTGGGCTCGACAAATAATGCGGGGAGATGATTTAGTTTGCGAGATAAGCAGAAGTGAAGTGAGAATGGAGATGGGGACTATTTTTGCTGGTATTTTTCAGCTATTGTTAACTGCCTTTGGTTTTAAAGTCAGTAAAAGTAAAGAAATATGATAATAAATCATGGGTTGCTAAGCTGCATATCTTTAGTTACTCAACGTTTATAAATAAATAAATAACAAACTTACGCACAGAAAACCAGTACATTTTCCAAGAAACCTTTTATTATATAATGCACACAACAACCCTATTATTCTCATGCATAAATAACGTAATAAATTTTTTCGGAGAATTTCAAAACAATGAGTCAGCAATCCCAGCTGTTGATCGAACAAATTCACTTGCTCCCGTAATTATTACACATCGAAAAACAACATACACCATCACTTAACTACCCCATAAATTAATCTCCTCATTGAATTTGCAACGTTATCTTGCTCCTTACCAAGGTTCTTTCAATTCCGCAATCGAACTGTGCAGTCCGCGAATCAACAACATTCAATTGACGGGCTAATGAATATGTATTACCGCAGCGCCGTTATTACGGAGCATGAAGCGAAACTATTAAAATCGACTCTTCCAGCAAGTCTATAAATATTATTCGTGCGCGGAGCGAAAACGATGTCAGGCGCTGAATAAATCAAGGCGATTCGATTAGAGGCATAATTCAACAAAGGTAAATAAGCTCTACGGCTGTCTTCGCTCGAATTTCTGCGTCGCGGCTCCTATACTTCGAGGATAAATTACCCTGAACACGTAGCGCGCCGAATATCTGTCGGTGAAAAGTGATAAGAAGCCGTTACGTTGAAATTTGTTCTCGCCCAATCTTGGTGCGCAGTGTGGGACTTTGTTAGGGAAGAGGAAAAATGAAATTTAAAGTAGTTCTAGTAGCTTTAATAAGGTATTATTTTTTTGTACAAGACAACGCAAAGTTTCCAGTTATACCTTTCATCCGAATTAAAAGCTGGAGAACAAAAACTACGTTATATACAATGATTTCAAACTACGCCAGGAATAAAAACTAGAGAAATAAATAAAAATAAATTGTGCCTCATAAATTGCACCCCAGAAAACATACCTCCCTAATCCAAGTAAAATTTAAGACCAAAAGGGTGAACGCTATTCTTCTGTTTCAGAGAGCGCAAAAAATAAAAATAAATGGCTGAAAATTATGTCCTTACGAAATAAGACCTTTTATTTCAAAAATATCGCTCGAAACAAATGAAACCCCATTCGAAAATACGAATTTAAAATTGTCCCAGCCATTTAATGGAGAGTAAAGCAGACCGAAACTCCGTCCTAAGTAAATAACCGGTTACACGGCGGCAACCTCCCCACACTTCCATAACCTCTGTAGGCGCATAGGAACTCCGGACGAATTACAACGCCGAGTAAAGTTTGGTAATCGAACGGGGAATACAATTACCGGCGGTCTGTCGCATTAAAAGTTTTAAAGCGTCGGGAAGTGTGCCTGCTTTTTTCGCGGAAACGCCGAGCTTGCAAGCTTGTCTCTTTGTTCTCTGCGCCGCCGGTCTGCCGTAAGCTGTGGTGGGAGGAGGGGGGGGGAGGGTATAAGAGAGTCGCCGTTTCGATGAAGTGGACACAAATTGCGTTTACCGGAATATGGCCGCGACCTGTGCAAAGAATCTAGTTGTTGCTAACTTTGCAGTTATTGCCATTGAGAATTTATCTGATTTCTGCGATCGATTCTGAACCTGAGCTGGATTTCCGTTGATTGTCGTGGCAATAAAAATTTATTGTAAGGAAATAAATATTCAGTTTATGATATTGAGATAAAAATAAGCTTTATTTAAAATATTATCGATACGAGATTGTTAGAGAGATTATTAAAGAGTTGAGTTTATGTGCAAATTGACGTGCGGACTTTATTTTAATCCTAAAAGTTTTATTAAATTTTTATTTCAAAAAGTATTCTAAAATCGGAACAAAAAATTAGTTTTTCTACAAATAAATTGTTTGTTAAACTTCAAATTTCCCAAGCAACTTTACCAAATAAAATATCGACTGATTATTCAAAGCAGCCGATTAAAAAATTCAATTTTACAGTACAGACGCTAAATAAAGTTCCATCACCTTTATTATCGTCTTTCCTGCAATAAAAATCAATTGCACCTGAGACGATTCGCCTAATTGAAAAATCCGCCCGAAAAGCGGCCTTTAATTGCGCTTTAAGCGCGGGGAGCCGTCGACAATTGAATTAGTTGAAAAAGCAAACGCGACCTCGTTCGAGACATTAAGTTCCGCGCCGCTCGTCCGCGAGGCGGCACGTGATCAAACATACGTGAGCTCCTTGCTAATCGCAATAATCTGCCGTTCCCCGCCGCCAGGTGCACTGCCTAAATCGCGACATCATTGACTCTGATACCGTCGGTCAAAGACTGCAGCGATGCTCTCTCTCTCTCTCTCTCTCTCTCTCTCTCTACGAAACACTGGCAAAAGCGAATGGGCTTCCGGCATTTGGGGAGCGAGGCAAATGGAGGCCATTATGCATACGCGTCGAGCATACCGCAAGTATTAACTTCCCAATCTGCGTGGCGCTTTGCTTCTTTGAGGGAGGATGTAGATTGCAAGTGCTTTCTGCAGTTTTTTTTTCTGGCTTCTTGAGGTTGTTGATGCTTTGTGTACATTTGGGGATTCGTGATGGAAAATCGTTGCAGGTTTAATGAATACATTGTGTGATGTAAAAGTTTACTGCAAAGTAGTAACCACTTGATAGTACGTCAATTTTAATTTAAAATACTCGGAATACGAGTTTGCAATGTGATATAGTTAAGCTGTAATTCAGATAACGGTTTGGAAAGTCTTTTTCTTTTAATAAGATAATAATCGCTGCAATCTTTGGAAATAGCTTTAAAATAAATTTAAGGCGTTGTTGGAAAAATATCAGAAATTGCAAGTTTTATATTAGTCATTATCTAATCTAGGATTTCATTGAAAAACTAATAGAAAAAAATCAAGTGTTTTCGAAGATATTTTACGACGTTTATTAATACTTATTGATAATTATTTCATTAGTAATCTTCAATTACGTGTAAATAATATACGAACAAACTAAAACACGTAAAACGAAGGAAACACTATTTACAACTCTTAATATTCACAGAAGACTGTTATTCTTCCTCACTTCCTTATTTACTCGCTGACTCAACAAGTACATAACAAAGCCTATTTAGGTTCAAATAATAAATTCATCTCCAATAGACGTCGATTAACTACTTCGCCGTGTCACCGCAGCTTCGCAGATTATCTGGAATTATTTAAACACACAGCCGCCACGTGCGAGCCGTTCATTAGCAACAATATCGACTCGAGCGCCGAACAAACATGTCAGATTTTCTCTGATTTGCTCGCAAACACCTCCCGTCCAGTCTGGCTTACGTCAATGAAAGCACAGCGCCTCGTCGATAAGCCCTTATCGAAAGTCCTCGGGCGCGGGCCGATTATTTTTAGACGAGCCGCCGGCTAAAAATGCAGCGGCGAAAACATCACGTGCCGCTCCTTCCGCCGCCGCGGCATCTTATCGCTCATCGGCCGCGCTCTCCGCTATCTCTCTCTCTCGGGCAAACAAGAAAATGGTCGCGTGCGCACCGAGAGAGTCCCGCGGCACGTGACGTCGGCATGTGAGTCACGCGCGTTCGAGCGGCGATTTTAATTGAAAGAAAAGAAAACCAGCGACAATACGTTATAATGCGGAGGGAGAGAATTGACGAGACGGCGGCTCTCTGTCTCTCCGCGCGAGCGACATTTTTATTGACGGGGATTATTGGAGGAGCTATCTATTTTTAAATGAGGAGCTGCCCCCGATTCGGTGGTAATTTTTAGTTATGCAGACGGGCAATTGGGCTTATTGGCGAGCGGCTGGGAAGAGGGAATGTAAATATTCTTGGGCGGACTTTTAAACGCAAGCCTGTCGACGTTTTAAGGTCGAGAAAATGTATAGAAAGTTGCCGATAAAACTGGCGTTTGAAAAGCTTTTCAGTACCGATTACAAGCTGATAAATCGGGAAAACAGTCTGAAACAAAAAGTTGATAACTTTTCAGAAACCAAAGCTACTTTTATTCCATCGGAAACTAAAAGAAAATTGCCCGAGCAAAAGCGCGCAATTAAAATTCTTAAAAAAGAAAAGACGAAAAACTAATTGAACAAACGCGTCCCTCGCTCCCCCGTCAAAAAAAAAAGCGCCGCAGAAAAGTCCAGCGCGCTTCTTAATCCAGCTTTCATCGCAGCCCGCGAGATATCGGACATCTCCATTGTTTCTCGCTGCATCTCGTAAAAAGCCCCCCTGCGAATCGTCTAATTTAATTCACGCACGTTCACCCACACGGCCGCCGTCCCTCGGCCTTATCGCCGATCCGCGCGGCTTTGGTAGAAAGTCAATTACCGGCGGGCGCGCGAAACGCGAATTCGTCACGCCGAGCGGCCGAGCGAAATTCCTGGCAGCCGCGCTCTATTTTCGGCCGATATCCCAGCCGTCGCGCGCATTGGGCGGCACACACCTCGGGCCCTCGATCGAAAACCGGGAGAATTCGAATCCGGCGCGCGCGCGACTGTCCGGGTCAAGATAACGTCTTCGGGGCCGGGTAATCGATGGGTAATGAAACGGCGCGATTTCGTTTTATGAATTACTCGCGTGCGGAGGACGGCTACGGTTTTCGGCTGGATTTATTGAGGATGTTGAAGTGAATTTCTCGGGTGATAAATGAAGATGGAATGAAGGGGTAAGGAGCGATTGGGAAACGTCGGCGAGCGACGGTTTTACGGCGCTTTTTCGGTTTTTACGGCCGTCGAAAAAAATTTAGGTGCCGCGGCGGGGAAAAAATTTATGTATTTTTAAAGTGACTGATGACTTCATTGTTTAACTTCCGCGGCGAAGCGTTTCTAAAAATGATGGGCGACTTGATTATAGCAGCTTGTGTGACTCTTTGAAAAATTTACGACTGTTTTTAGAAAAAAAATCGACGCTTTAGCAAAAAGAAAATGAAAAAGTGCCGCGCTAAATTGAGCATGCGAAAACTGCTATTTGCATAAATCTGATATTCAAAATGCATCTTTTTATAGTGCAGAGTCGGGTGATTTTATCAGTGAATTTTACATTCGCATTACGTTGAGTTTTGCACCTTTTTGAGCAGAAATATGTAGCAGATTTAATGATGCGTTAGTTCTTCACTCTACGGAAACAAAGTCAAGGATCCAATTACCTTCTACTATCCTAAAAACAGATGTGATGGACTATTGACATGTATAATTATTGACGGTCATTAAACTCTTAATCACGCACTTATTGATGCTTGGAAAAACAAATACCTGGACGATGATCAACAACTGTAGGAAGTTTTCAGTTCTGGCATGCAACTTTCTAAAAATCCACAAACGCGAACTCTAAATTTTCCAGCCTCGGAAAATTTTTATCACGAACATTAATTAAACCACCGAAGTGTAATTAAGCCCAAACAGTTTCTTACGAAAGACAATTCTCGAAGGCCCGATTTTTTTAATATCCATCCTTCGGCGCGCTAATTCGCGCAAAAAGGGCGAGGGAGGGGGCACTCGCAATTAATAAAAATTGCAAGAAAGAATTAAGCGCGGCAATTAGCAGAAGCAGTCTATTAGTCTCTCCGAGAAGAGCTAAAGATCCCCAAAGCTCCGAGCTGACAAAGCGTGAGACACAATCAGCTGGAGAGAGAGAAAAAGCCGAGCAATTAGCTTCGATTTTCAGTCGGATGTAAAAGCGCTTAACGTCGAGTTCAGTCCGCGCCGATGTTTGTATGACAGAATTCCTGGGGGCTGTTAATCGGGAAAGAACTTTTCCCGTCGGTCGGACGAGGAATGTAATCTGCGTTTCTGGAGTAATAATTGTTAGTCGTTAATTATCCGCTCAAATAGCAATTAAATGCGCAGTGGGTATTATTTAACTGATTATTGTCCGGAACTGTCTCTTTTAATCGTAAACGTGTAACATCGAAATGTAATTTACTATTAATATCGATTATTTTTACCTGCTTGTGTTTGTTTCATACATTACATAAATATATTTTACCTGTTGAACTATATTATAGCGTTCTTAATTATTCTCCATGTTAATTAACAGAATTAAAGGCAAATCGCTTATTCTATTTTTAAATTCAGTGCTCTTATTTCCTGAAATTATTTCTGAAATTATCAGAGATCAAATCCGGATAAGGAAATTGTAAAACATTGAACGGAACATTGAACGGAATGCAAACATTGAATGGATTTCCTTAAAAAAGTAAAATACAAATTACAATAAACTAATAAGATGACAAAAAGTAATCCCCCCCAGCTGCTTAGAATTTAAAATGACCCCTATTAATCAAGCATTTCCAACTCGAAGCGAAACAAAACGATCAAGCGGCAGGTAACTTCCCGACCGCCGGTCGATAACTCGCCGCGGATTCGCACCGAAAACGAAGCCGCGCGCGGCCGGAATCGCACTCGGCGTTCCTCTCCCCGGCTCTTGGCAGTCATAATTTCGGGGCCGGGAAAACTCGTCGGCTCTCGCACAGCGGCGGCGGCGGCGGCAGCGACCTTGTTTTTCGCGCGCGGCGCTGCTCGGTCATCTTTGTTTAGGTGGCTTTTTAAATAAATCGACCGGCCGCCGATTCGCTGGCCAGTAACGCGCCGCCGATCCGTCGGGATACACGGACCTTTCTCTGCCTCGCGTAAACAATTTCCCCGCCCGACAAGTGATATTGGCAGTGACGTTTCCGGCAGGAGTAAAGAAGAGCTCGAAAAGTTTCCAAAAGGTTTGAAATAAGACACGTTTACTTGCTTGCTCGAGAGGGGGATGCTTTCTTTTTATCGGGAGGAGGTAAAGTCGGGTTTGATGTCCTTTGTTCTCCCGATGTGCCCTGAAATTTTGATGCTCCCGTTTTTCCGAATGGGATTGCTTGGTTGGGAGTGCGCATTTCTGTTTGTCAACAGAATCAGAATTTCGCAGAGGGAAATTAGTAATTTTCCACTGGATTTCGACGAGAGAAAACTAAATCGACGTCCGGCTATGTGTGCGCGTTTAAGCCGTTTCCGGACGTTTGTTCGCAAATCGAACGAACGAAAAATCGGGAAAACAATCGCGCGTTGAAGTTGAAAAATTTATATATGCTTCGACGTTATATCGTTGCGCAGTTTTTTCCTTTAAAGCGGAATGCTGATTTTCCGATAGTGAGTTTTCGAACTTTCTTTCGCGAGGTGCTGCAATGCAATATAATCGTTGCCCGTAATAGAAATGTTTTTACGCACTGCTGCGTTTTCAAAATAATCTTATCTTTTTAAACTTGCAACGGATTCCAGAAATAATTAGTAATACATTATTTGTCCTGCGTCTGATTTATTCGCTCGCCAGCACTTTACTGGTACACGTAGGAAGTATTACGCATCGCAAATACTTATCGCCGGCAAACGGAAATGCTTACGTAAGCTGCATTCATTCTAAATGTTTTAATCCCGCAATCGCCGTCTAAACTGCGACCCCTAAAGTCTGCCTTAAAAAGCCCCCGAAGCGGCTCCGTCAAAAAGGAAATCTATTTCCAGCCGCGATCCTTAAAGCTCGCACAGCCGATTGCGCGTCTTGAAGAAAATTATTTTCAGCCCCGTCGGTTACTTTCTCCCCTCCCCCCCCCTCACTCCTCAAATTAGTGTGCCGAACTAAGACGAAAGGCTCCGCCGTTGCGAACAAAAGCTACCCTTCGATTTGTTCAAGTTGACCTCTCCCCGAGAGCTTGCGCCAAAAGCACACAGCCCGAGAGAGAGAGAGATCATTTGCTAATCGAAGCGGGAGAGAGTCGGATACTATTTATAGGGAGGAACTTGGCCGAGAACGAGAGCCGAGCACGTGGCTCGCGCGAGGATACACATGTCGGTCCTCCCTCTATTTCTGTTGGTGCGGTTTCGTTCGGCGAATTCGCGCGGGGATGCATCGCTGACTCGCAAGTCACTCCGCCGCGGCGCAAAGAATGCGGACTCGGACTCGCGAATTTCGGAATAGGGTTTTCCGCGCTTCAGGCTCGTTTGTCGGGGTACAGGAAGAGAATCGGGCGGCCGGTCGTGCCGCGGATGCTTTCTTCGTTAATGCGCGTTAGCGGCGGAAATAGATGGGTATTTTTAGGCGTAATGTTGTCGGTAGGAAGCTCGCTGAGTCTAGACATGTGTGCGGGTCTTCGAATTCGGTTGCGTCATACCTCTGCAAATTGTTGGTTAGGAGGCGCGAATAATTTTTGTAATATTTAATGCTCATAAATATACTGATTTATTATCGACTGAAAAGGAAGTTTTTGATTTACTGTACATTACGAATATTATTATTACGATATTATATTTGATTATAAATGTGTTTTATTACAACGTATTTTAATAATTTGTACAAATGAAGATATTACATTGCAAATACTCTGTTCCATTTATTTATAAATATCAACAATTCAGTTGCGCTTTACGAAACGTTCGAACTAACGCTGAACAATTT
>JAWWEM010050792.1:0-10680 GCA_035582935.1 Ormyrus thymus
GAGTAGGCCGCATAGTGGGGGGTCAGCTCCAGAGAAGCGCTGGCGGAGAAGCGGCGTTATTAAACGAGCCGACTGTAGCTGATTTTTCTGAAGCAAGTTATGAACTCGTAAAATCGTTGTCGCAGTTGAGAACTTGATTTGATGACGTAGAGCCATTTTCGAGAAACGCGAGCAGCATTCACTAAAGAATCATTGTCGAGTTCCGCAAATATCCTCTGCGATATTTCGATAGGCAGTTCGTTGACGAAATCCATCTTCACTAGTTGCTCTGCTAGCCGTGAAAGCAGCTAAAAATTTGAAATCACTTGATGCGTCCGTTTATATCTGCTCGAAGAGGATGAGGCTTATTGACTGCACCGATCAATCAGGTGCGATATGCCAATTAGTGACCAATTAAAAAAAGGACTATTATCTGCAAAATACAATAATAAATTTATATACACGATAGTTTTTTCCATGCATACGTAAAAAAATTCCAATAGACTTACCGTTTTCGCTAGACGATGCTTTGGGCGCTGATACTCTTCCTTCTTCACTCACACTTACTCAAAAATATTACGACTTCAAACAATTTTCTAACGCTTCTTCTCTCGACAATGGCTTGACAACGAATGAAGTAGACGCTGCTTCGTTTTCGCTGACTTCCTTCTTCTTTCTCATTCAAGTGGCATCGTCGTTTCGACAGCAGCGCCAAAGTACTGATGCATCTGCTCGAAAACGGCTGCTACCGTCGCAGGTAGTCGATGCTCTCGGCAGCAGCGCTCCAGCGCTGATGCATCTGCTTGAAAATGGCTGCCACCGTCGTAGGTAGTCGATTCTTTGCTGCTGTGCGGGGTAGCAAAGAAATCTAGAAATCGAAGCAAAAGCTAAAAGTATTTCCTTTCTTTAAATTAAATTTTTAAATGAAAAATTCCTTAGTTTTTTTTTTAAAAAAAAGACCATTTATTTAGAAACGTCTCGTTTTTTAATGCTTCACGCCTTTATAGCCTTTCCAATGTTTAAAATAAAAACCAATGTAAAAGAACAAAGCGCTATTGCAAAGTCGTCGCGTTAGCGAACGCGCCTCAGTCTTGCTCCGACCAGTACACGGAGTAACTCGGCCTGAATAGTTAATAAAAAACTTTAATAATTAATCAAAAAACTTGTTTATTTAATTCCTCGTTTCCGCACCCTTTACAGAAACCTTTGCTGATAACACTACTATTCATATTTGCAGTAATGAATACCCTGGTAAAAATATTAAGCAGTTTTTAGCTAGCTAATAGCCAGAAATTGAATTTGTGGCTATTAGCTAGCTAATAATTTTTTATTTTCTTCACGCTTTTGAAGCAGAAGAGCGCTGCTTTCTATTTAGTGTCCAATTTTAAATAAATTAATAAATAAAGGAAGAAATTAATACATAAATTAATTAATAAATTAATAAATAAATTAATTCATAAACTAATAATTAAGTTTTTATTATTTAAAAAAATAGTTTATAAGAGACTAATTTCACCTATAGAGGGTAACTTTAGCCTTCAGCTCTACCGCACTGCTCACAAACAGGTGCTTAGCCAGAAATTAAATAATATAAATTTATAATAATTAACTTAAAAAAATGAGTTAGTGCTTAATATTTTAACCAGCAGGACTGCTGTATTTTCTACCAGGATAAGAATGAATAAATTCATTAAGTTTTATTTGGTTCTTTGCGAAATCAACAACGCAGCAATTGGTGATCTCGCAGAAAAAAAAGACTGTTTCCTATCCTGAAACACACTTCGTTGCTGGTTAACCTGCAGCAAGTAAGCGCACGTACGAGATTCCAGAATCATGCTAAGTTCGCACGATCCGCGTCGTACTTTCACCCTGGAATCCCAAATGTCAAGGTGTACTGTAACGAGTATCACGGGCCGATAAATTTATCGGCGCACTCGTTTTATGTAATATCTCGGCACGCGCGGGGGATCGTTTTTCATACTTGCGCTTTGTTATCGGGCGCTTTGACTGCGCGCTGCGCCGATAGCGCGCAACGATCTTTATGCCCCAAGATTTACGGTTCTATTATTTTCCTGGATAACGTAAAGGAAAATCGAAGGCCGCTCGTTTCGTTCGAGAGTTATGAGAGCTGCTATTGTTTTTGAAAATACTTAACTATACGAGAGGGCAAAGATCGGGCGTTTTTAAGCATTCGAAATTATCGTTTATGATCGGTTAATGCGCTTAAGTTGTGCGGAATGCCTATTAAGTATCGCAATAAGATGCTTAAACAAACATTTTACCATTGTTTAATAATTTATGATGAAGTATTTAATGTTTTATGTCTTAGTTTCCATCATTTTTCAATTTTACCGTTTAGATAAATTACATAAATGGCTCAAACGTAGAATTTCAAAGGATCTGAATGACTAAATTAAAAGCAATCGTTACTGCTTAAAGATTATTAACTGAATATTACGTTGTATTTATTGTAAGTGCAATGTGGATAATATAAATAATAACTAAGTAAAATAAATTCGAATAAATAATATTAAAAAGCAAGTTAGATGAAATGAAAGAACTCTACTTACCACGCATCCAATCACTATTCTAATACTTCAAAATCGCTGCCGTTTCTTATTAACTCATTGGCCAAGCTAAAAAATGGAGTTTTAAAAAAGAAATATAATAGCAGCACTAAATTCACAGCGCCGCTTTCCCGAGAGAATTGCCTTCCATTCTATTTAAACGCAAATCAACGCCGATCCCAAAACAATTATTAACATTGCACACCCGCTCACATAACGCACTCAGAACCAGTGTCTTCAATTCAATTTCCATAAATCTCGGGGCGATTAAACTTCCTGCGCTCGCTCATCAGGCCTAAGCGCCACACCCACGCCCACCTCTAATAACGTCGATCGTTATTTCCCAATGGCCGTTTTCCACAATACAACCGAATCGTTACGCTAACGCAGGCCTAACGGGCGATAAGCTCCGCGAATTTCGTCAGCCCCGGGTGTACAGATAGATCGAGTCGCGAGCCGCGAAAAAACTCGCCGCGCGAAGATTTTAATAAGATTTACGAAAGAGCGACGTGCGCGCGCGCGCGCATGTATCTGTAAACGCAGCTTGTACGAGCCCGGCCGCCGTTAAGCAACCCGACACCTTCGCGTATCCCCACGGCGGTTTATAATAAGCTAATCGCGCGGCCCCGCGCCACTAGGCTACCTGCACGGTGGTGCACTTTTTGGTTACTTAATGTGCTTAGTCCTGATAGTCTTAATCGCTTAGGAGGCTTTTGGCTGATTAAGTGATTTTTATCGTTGGGAGTTTTTAGAAGTAAGGAATGCAAGCCCGATTTTGAAGAATCGACCTCTAACTTTCTGGTATAAAATAGACAATTTTTTAGATTTATGGTATCAAATGAACAATACAAATGGCGATTTACGAAAGCCTTGAAGTCTGTAATACAAATGATATTTAATTTCATAATTTTGTAGTACGTTTCATTTTCTGTAATGTTGCTATTTAGTAGATATTAGTTATGCTATTTCCACATTCAGTTATCAGATTAAGAGATTTTACATGTTACAAAAAATTTTAATTAGCTTTAACTTGATAGATATCCGTTCTCATTTCTGTAAAATGTTATACCATTGCAACAAGCTGGTCAAATTATTTATTTAATTGAATTTTACCTCACTTTTAAATCGAAACCTTTTTCTTTTTACAATTAGTGCTTTAATTACAGCGGCTGTCCATTCGTTTCGAATCTTTGGGGAATAGCCCTGAATGAACACATCTATTTTAATGCCAAATTTAAGTACTTGAAAAAGCGTCGTTTTTATTTTATAGCGAGAAAACAAGTAAATATATGTTGCTCATTATATGCGAAATGGGTTTGATCTCTTCTTTGTTGGCTAATTTTTACGGGACTATTTCGAACCACACCCAATTGACTTAGGTGCGGTGCAAAAAAGTATCTGAAACAAACCGAACCCTTTAAAATATACAAAACAATGAGGCTCAAAATTCTGCTCCAAAGAAACACGAAATCCAAGCGTTTAAAATGTTAATTTACCGGCTAAAAGCCACCTTTCTCAAAACTTGTTCGGCTTATCTGAAACCTGAAACATTTCCACGTTCAATCAAAGCTCGATTAAAAATGCGAAAACTGTCAGAGCGCGCCACCCAGCTTCTAATCGCCGCTCTCTTCACCGCAATTTTCTCGCCACTCTCACGTGCATAGCTGGGCCCGCGCGGTAATTAATGACGCAACGCGCGTACGTGCACTCGCGCGCGCACACACACACACACACACACACACAGCCGCAGTCAGTAGCTCTTCGGCGGCATTTTTCCCGGCTCGATTAAAAACAATTACACAGCGCGCGAAGCTCATTTATCGCGCCTTCGGATCTATCTTGTGTGTTATGCTCCCCCGTGTACGTATGGTTTCTGCTTACGCCTCTAATTGCCGGTGGATTTTCGAGAGTGCAGAACCGATCGGTAGTTCAATTAGTGCAGCCGCGTGAAAAGCCCCTGGGACTTTGCGTGGACGCGGACTGCCGCTCGGCGTGTGTAGGCTCGCTTGCATATTCTCACCTGGTTTTAATCTTTCATTCAAATTCTCTCTCGCGTGGAAGGCTGATAATATTTTTTTTTTTTTTTTTTTTTTCAAGCGCGATTTTTATGAATTCTTTTAAGGCTAATGGGAGATAAAAATTGTAAGAGGCATGAAAAATGTGGGCAACCAACGAGTTTTCTGCGAAGAATGTCGGCGTTTTATTTGAAAAGATTCGAACGAAGTACGAGTTGAAGTTTAGACGAGGCGGTGGATATTTTACTTTTTTAATTTTCCTTTGCACTCGTATTCGTGAAAAATATCTTCACGTTGACAAAGTTCAGGTACATTTTAAAATAATTTACGTCCTTTTTACCGACTCTTCTTTTATGAGAATAGTTTTCAGTACTAAATTTTCCTCCAAATAAGAGTCTTTGAATAAAACATCGCGAGAGATAAAACAAATTTCTAGCCGCTAATAGCCTGTAAATAATTTGTCAAAGCCTCGCAAATTTCCCTGAAATTTTTCCACCTCCCGCAGAACAATGCAGCGAAAAATCCGCCGCACTTTCCCATCTCCCCGTCTCGCGAGCCGCGCGCGTCGAAAGGACGCGTTCTCGCTTTCCTCCGGGGCTTCACCTCCTTACCCGAATTCCCGGCAAGGAGCCGCTCGGCGATTACGTGCATTATCCAAGCCCCCCCCGACACAAAGGACCACTCCCAAATAGTCACGCGTTAAGCGACGAGAGATAAGCCATCGCTGATTTCACGCAGAGTGTTGTGCAGCCACAGGCAACCGAAATCGTGAGTGACTCCGAGCTGAATATGCATCATGCGAACCGGTGTGGCCTTTGTGTTGCGCCGCTCGCGGAATGTCGCTCGTTGCGCAGCGTTTTCAGATGATAGCTATAGCTGCCCGCTCGGGCGTTATCCGATTTCTCAGGAGGCCGCGGTGGGCGGTGTGCGAGGAGCGCTTTTGAGAACGGTTTTTTGGAGCTTGGGTAAGGGAGCCGATGTTGGCTAAGAGCTTAAGGGCGTAATGCGGTGTATGCCCAGCGATTAGATTAGATTAATTGGACTTTGGATAGGTAGCTTTTGTCATACTTGTGGTATGAATGGGTGGTATTATATGTAATTCGTATTAACATCGATCTTAAGCTTTAGTTGATAATGGAAGTATTCTTGGAAAGTTAGTGTTAGAAGTTTTCAAAATATAATGTAGTATTTTTATGTAATTTGTTTAAAAATCGATTAATAACAAAAACTTACCAATGTAGAAGTGATGTAGTTTATTCGTAGTCGTTGAAACGTTCTTTCACAATATTTTGTTGTTAACATTAATTCTTTATCTATATTGCTTTGGAAAGCAAAGTTCGTATAATTGAAAAATTGATTTTTTTTAACTTTTCAAAATTCACTTTCCTTGTTCTGGAAAGTCTGCTGTCTCGTTTTTCACGTACTGCAGTTTCACCTTTTTAATATTTTTATAAATCAATCTTCTTGACTTTCTGCATTTTTAATTCATAACTCAACGCCCACATTACTATTTCCCAGTCTGAAAAAAAAAGTTCATATGCATTAATGAAAGAATAATCCTGATTTAAAGATATCAAAATAAGATGCTTTACGCCAGCATCGGTTGACAACAATGACTAATACATTATGCTAATAGATTCTAATTCTGTACACCCGATTATATTTTCCATTTTTCCTCGACCACCGTAAAATTGAAGTGTTGGCTACTATTTTAGAAAGTTTCGCGTTTTCTACAGTTAAGCCTGGAAATAAATCACACGACAATTTGTCAGCAGAAGATTCACGGTTTTATGAAAAGGTGCTCTCTAGTGGGTTAAACAATTTATATGCGCGATGCTTAACAATATTTAATGCTAATTATGGTATTTATTACAAGTTTATCTGCTAAGAAATTTAAAGATTTACAATGACACCGTGTGCACTTCGTTAACGTTGAAAATTTTTCGTTAATTACGATTGTTCGTTACATAAATCTCAGAAAGCTTTATTAGACTTTTTTCTGTCTTAAATATTAATTTGCAATTGAATCTTAACGAAACATATTTGTATTAAAATTGTTATTTCTTAAGCAATCGAGATTTTCCGAACAAGTAATCCGATACCTTAGCTGCAGCAATTCTTATCAAGATTATTCATCAAAAATGAAACTACAGAGGAACATTAAGAAAAAGACACGATTAGCTTAAGTAATGGCCAATGCAATCGCGGCAAATAAACCAAGTGGGATTAATTTCAATTTCAGCATTTAATTAATATCAACAAAGAATTCCAAGACGGCATAAATCGACAATTTTCAAACTATTTATCATACAATAAATATGAGACTTTAAAAAAGTGCGCATTAGCAAAACCGTATACCAAAGCAGCCAAGCGCGAGAAAGAAAAAAACTTTATTCACTCCGATATTTGCAATCTGATACGCATAACTGTCGATATTGCACCTAAGATACTCGGCACCACTCATTCATCCAGTAATAAACATTATCGAGCGCAACAAATCTTCCGCTAAATAAAGCCGATTTTACAGCATTCCTCCGGCGCCTAACGACCCGCCTTATCCCGGCGCGAGATCTGCGCTAATAATGAAATCCAATAAGGCATAACGAGTCGAGGGCGTCGACGCGCCGCGCGCCGTTTCGTCACTCGCAGGTGTCGGATCCGCGACGGATCATAAACCCCGAGCGATTCCCATTATGTGCGTGTATATATACGCGTGTCCGTGAATCGAGGCACCGTTGAGGAAAGTGCTCTTACGTCTGCGCCGCCGAGCTGGGAGCGCGGTTTTTCACAGGCTGCGTGCTGTTATAATTGTTGCTTTATGGCTAAGGTGCAGTAGCTTTGATTTATTGTCATCTTTGCCGGCTCGGCTGGAGTCTTTTTTCTTTGTGGCCAGTTCTTTGCGCTGTTTTAAAAAGTATTCTCGGCAGTTAGATTAGGGAACTACTTTTATAATGTGAAAGATTTAAATTTACTAGAAAGTTGGAGGTTCAAATAGTTTAATAATATATGAATTTATGTTAGATTTTTTTCACCAATTTTAAATTAGAGTATAACGAATCAGTTATGAATAAAATTAACTTTATCGTTACGAAAAAAGGGCATTTTAAATATGAAGGATTTACGCAAGTTTACAAATAATTAATCGTTTATTTTGCAGCCACGTCAATCACTAACAGATAATATTTTACCTACGAAATAAATGTACTAATAATTGGTCTACGATACAATTGCATTTATGTTAAACTTATATATAAAGTGTCAAAACTAGCAGTGTGATTAACAACCTATAATCTCTTATCGACCGCAATAATAAAGCACATTTACGAAAGTATATTATTAGCTTCAACTAATAATGACGTAATTTGAAATTACACATCTAACACGAACGACGGCAATTAAACAAATCGGAGTTGAGCAAGTAAGTGATATTCAGATAACGAAATTACATAAACAACGGAGATCCCTAATTCTTTTGGAAAAAATCTCAGGCCGATAAAGCATCAAAGTATAGAATTTCCTAAGCTCGGACTCTGTTCTCGAACCTTTCACTTATAATATTTCACGCGACAGGGAGATTTTATTATTCTCGTGATCTACCGCATATAGAAAATGCAAATTCACGCTCAAACAAAGAATATCGCATAATTTTGATTTACAATAATGCGACTTCTGAGCGCTAAATCAATAAATATCAAAAGCTACTTAAGATTACGGCACACTTTAGAGACGCCCCGGTGTTTTCACCTAGGAAAATATTGCTTTCAAATAAAGTTTTTGTTGTCGGACGTAACTCTGTGCATTCAATCTGGAGATTGAACGTAAATCTATTAAGATACATTGTACATCTGAAAACGTCTGTTCTGGTAGAAAAAGAATCCTTTCACTTGAAAATGATAGCATCTTGCGTGTAAAAGAAAATTTTCGATCATTTATTTAGCTTTTCTCAGTCAATATTGTATAATGGATAAATATTTTATGCTGTTATATACAATGAACATTCTATAATCTTAGTAAAAACAATTTTTATTCGCGTGAAAGGAAGATATTAACGAATGACCAATTTTGTTATTGTGAGAGACTGGGCAGATGGGCCAACTAATTAAGTCAAAACGTGCTTGGGGTAGAATAGCCGACCAGGCCAGACCGACCCTTACGGCCAAGTATCTCTGCCAGGAATATGAGTCCCGACAGACCCCCCCACACAAGAAATTTTAAGATTATGTGCGACAAGTTAAAGAAAGCTGTTTCAATTTTATAAGAGTCCAGATAAAATAAAAAATAAAAGATGTTGTAAAAATTGTCGTAACATATTGAATATTTAAACTAACAACAATTACATTTTTTTTGGTCAAATTTAGAGGTTATGTTATTAAATATACTGATGATGCATGCACAAAATCTGTGCGTGGACCTCCCTTATAATAACGATTGTTAATTAGTTCATTGTTTAAAATCTGTCGTTTTCAACTGAATTTTTAATTAAAAATTATGTATCACTTAACCATATCGTTAATTTATAGTTAATTTATGGTTAAGAACCTGTAAAAAATTCTACCAGGAAAAGTCTTCTTATCAATAATCACCTGCATTCACCAGCTCGTCTACACACATTCCCACATTATCTATATTTAGAAAGTCATAAAAAGATCTTTCTTTACAAAGCAAAGAATAGTAACACAGTTACTTCTAAAAAAACCGTTCCCTTTCCATGCAATTATTACAATCCTCCCTGCAACAGACGCGTATAATCTCCGAAAATGACAGCTGCCACTGCGCGTTCGTCAACCCTTAAAGTCAATCAGCTGCCAGTTCAGTTACCCCGACTGTTACCTAACCGTTCGTTCCCGCGCTGAACATATCCATAAATAATTACCCCTTACTCGCGATTTTTCCGCGCTCATTACGTATTAGCCGAGGTCCTTCAATGCCGAATAAAGCGCCGTTTGTTTGCGTTTCCCTCGCCGCACGTCGAGCGATGCAAGATCGCTTGTGATTCATCGGAATCGACTTTCCATATATCTTGAATTACATACTGCGAGACTGCGAGGCGAACATGTGTACGGAGCTGTGTTTTACATTCAAGATGGATTGTGATATTGCGTAGATACGGGGGATTGATATTTTTCTTGGATGGAGGCATTGGAGAACAAAAGAAGTGGGGAAATCCCAATTTCTGGTTTATTGAAACGAATGCGTTTGCTCTACATATTTTAAAGAGTTTAGAATTAAATAAACAAGGAATAATTTTAATACGTTCGAATCTAATATTTCTTTGATTTTCTTGGTTCGGTTCCCGTTGAAAGTTTTCCATTATATGCGAACAACTCATTTTTCGAAATACTCCACACGAGCAATCATCGTTTTACCAGTTATTTCAAAACTGCTGATTTACTTTCAGTTCTGCTTTCTTTCAGGCTATTCCTTCAGCTTTCTTCCACATCCTCTGACAAGCATTTTTATTTCAAAAAACAAGCGCAATATTTACCCAGTACCGGGGCTTTCCATTTTCCAGCCGGACCGCGACATTGAAATTCCTACACATCTATGCAGCCGACGACACGAATGCATCTTATCGGCGGCCAATCGGTAGTCAATGTCTGTGCAATCGGCAAAAAGAGGCACCTACCGATCGGCTGCTGCTTTCAGTTTATATCGTACAGGACGTACGATCCTAAAGGAGCGTAATTAGTCTCTCTTCTTTGCAGCTGTTGACGCACACGAGAGATTGTAAATCACTGCCCTCGAGTGCCCGGAGACTTCAGTTTTTGCGCGCGGGCATAGAAAATCTTTAATCGTTTTGGATGCTTTTAACCGATGAATGCGGATTAATAGGTGGATATTTCTTTATGCATGTTTTCCTTTCAAAGATTGTCCGATAGTCGTGCAAGTTATTGGTCATTCTTTTTCTACTTTTGTTTTTATTTTGAAGTTTGTTGATAGTACTCTGACTGCGAAGCTCGATGCAAGGAGAAATTCGAAAGTTGAAGTTTTATCGATCAACTTATTTACAATTTTAATGTAGTTTAATTAATTAAGCTGCTCTACACTGAGAAAAATAATGTATCAAAATTTGCTATAACTTTTTTAAAATTTGCTATAATTTATATCAAAGTGTATGT